>PVJO010002134.1:132500-151280 GCA_004026905.1 Hystrix cristata | reverse complement strand
TCAGTGACAAAGCACCAGAAGTTACTGAGTTGAAAGAAAGAGCAAGATCAGGCTCCAAGCATCATCAAAAGTATTTACATGTGTTCTGCATGTTCTGGACATTCTGATAAGACCTGAAACAGAAATAAGTATTGAACATATAAGAAGCAATATGATTAGGTGGGGATAATATAAGTTTTACTACTTAACAAAAATCCAAATGAGTCAACCAAGCTGCTATTAAAATGAATAATAATTATGAGTAAAGAGGGCAGAAAGAAGGTAAAAATATAAAATGAATGACATTCCTCTAAGCCAGCAAATTAGTTTGAAAGCATATAGAAAATATAAAGCAAATACATAATGGTGATTAATAATAAAATATCGAGCAATTTTGACAAAGAGAAATATATATGTATAAGTTTGTACACCTTTACTAAAATACCATTTGAATAAACATATCTCCATGCCCTCCCAGGAAGAGAAAACAGATTGAAGCTAAGCATAAACCCCAAGAAGACATTATAGAAGTCTTTCTTCCCATTCAGTATCAGTCAACATCAACCGAAGAATAGCTGTCAGAAACTGAGCCATTAATCACAGGTGATAAATGATATGGAACATTCTAGAGATCTTAACAGATACAGGGATGGTGTGGTATAATAATAAAAACATTGTCTTGTATTTGCCCATGGTTCCTGGACAAGCCCTTGTAACTTCCCAAATGATAAAAGTGTCTTTGTTGTGCCACACCTGAGCTTAGGCTGATAGCCTGACCTGGCCCCTTCGTAGCTTCAGGATGGGAGCTGGTCTTCAGAGACCAGCCACACGATCAGGAGGCCGGGACTTTGAGCTGGCTTGGCTGGACTTTGAGCTGAAAAGGGACCGGGGACCGGTGATCTCATCAGTCATGCCTATGTGATGAAATTCCCAGTAAAAATGCTGGCCCCTGAAGCTTGCTGGGGCTTTCTGGTTGGAGGCCTAAGAGTGTGCTGGGAAGGAACGTGTCCTCATTCCATAGGGAAAGGCATAGAAGCTGTGTGTTCAGAGCCCCTCTAGACCTTGCCTTGTGCATCTCTTCTTTTGCCTGTTCCAGAGGCGTATTCTTCAAATAAAACTGTATTTGTAAGTATAGTATTTTCCTGGGCTATACAAGTTATCGTAGAATATTAATGAAGCAGAAAGGGTCATGAGTGACCCAGAACCATGGCCAATTTCTACTTCCGGCCAGGACTCCAGGGAGGACTGTATTGCTGGAGGCTCTGCCCTTGAATTTGTGGGGTCTGCACTAATTCTGGGTGATTAGTGCCAGGACTGAGCAGTGCTACACCAGGTAGTGTCAGAGTAGATGGGAAATACTTTCCTCGGAGCAAACAGTCCTATTTATTTGTCTTTTAAAACAGCCTTACAGCACAGTGTCTCCTAGCCCTTAATAGGAACCCATTCTCTCTTACATGAAATCCCTGGGGCTGGATTTTTTCTCCAGAATGTAAAACTTTTTAGTGTGCACTAAAATGTCTAACACTCCGGAAGCACCTCACAACCAGCTGCTCATGGTTCTAGAGATACAGGTAAAAGTTGATACTGAGACCACTGAGGACCACGAGCAGCCTCGTTCTGGGCCAGGTTAAGTGGGCCACCGTGTGAGTCGAGGAAGGCGCCGGTCTCAGAGCTTTAAGGGGCTCAGGACTGTGGAGAAGGAACCAGGACCTCTGTGGGAATATTTGCTCTCAGTCTGGTGGAAGGAGATCTGGAATATAGTCCAAATCATTTGAGCAGAAAGCCTGTCTTCCGTTGTTTGTGTTTTTGTTTTTTCTGGCGGATGGATGATGGTGTTAGAGAAATAAGTGTGGTTTGAAGTGTGCAAAGCCAGAGATACTCTTTGGAAAGTTCTTTCAATCTTGTGATGTAAAATTGCCAACAGAAGATTTGGAACTCATCAAACCCTGGTGAGAGCAGAAGTTCTTCTGCTAGGAATGCACAGTAGTGCCACGTCAACATAAAAAGGAACTCAGAGGAACAAGCGAGAGGATCGCAATCTGAGATAGAGTTGTCATGGCGAGCCATGAGGTGGGGTGCAGAGGTGTACCAAGAAGGCTGGAAAGGAAAGCAGTTTTTAAAGGCAAAATGACGAGAGTTACGTGAATTTTAGTGAGACAGAGAGAACCGTGGCTGCAGATTTGTATGGCAGATACTGCCATTAGTTAATTCAGGCGACAATGTGTCAAGCAAGTGTTCTTGTACATCCACTTAGCTGTTCTTATGGATCCTGAGGAAGCTGTGGTTTGGTGGACCCTTGTAGTGGCCTCTATTATCAGACGAGTCATGCACAAGGACCCTTCAGGGAACCTTTGTGCTAGCTTTTATCACAAGCCTGTGGGTATGAGAGCTCTCCCTTCTTAACTTCCCTGCTTTATTTATTTGTGGCTAGTTTTGACACAAGTGACTCCATTTTGATTCTGGCAACTCTCACGCCTCCTTATCCATGGTTTCACTTTCCATAATCTTAGTTACCTGCAGTCAACTACGGTTTGAAAATATTAAATAGAAAATTCCAGTAATAAACAATATATATTGTTTTAAATTGCTCCACATTCCAAGTACTGTGATGAAACTTCATATCTTCCTGTTCCATACTGCCTGAGCTATGAATCATCCCTTTGTCCAGTGTATCCACACTGTATAACTCATGCCCCTGCTAGTTAGTAGTTGTCTCGGGTGCCCAATCAAATGATGTAGCATCGCAATATTTGTTTTCAAGAAAACCTTATTTCACTTAATAATAGCCCCCAAATTCAAACTTTTATTATGGTATATTGTCGTAGTTATTCTACTTTACTATTGGTTCTTACTGTTAATCTCTTACTGTGCCTAATTTGTAAATTTTTACCATATTTTACAATATTTTTACCATAGGAATGTGTGTACACACACATCTGTATATGAATGTATGAAAAACATAGTACCTACATAGTACCTGTGTAGCTTCGTACTATCTGGAGTTTCAGGTATGACTATGGATATTGGAACGGGACTAATGCATATGATAATACACCACATACAACTATAATCCTGAATGGAATCACTATTATAAGAATCACTGTATCTGTATGGCACAGACTTGTAATAACACTCGTGCTAGACAGAATGACAAAAGGGACCCCGAGATTCCTGACCTTGGTCTACACATACCCTCCTCTATTGATTCAATCCAACAATAATCTGCGTACTGCTGGGAGGGGATTTTTTGCCCATGTAACTAAGCTCATAAAACAGTTAAATTTACAATATGCAGACTGCTCTGGAGGGGGTGTAGGGGTTACCCTAACAATATCTGTCTTTTTAAAAGCTGAGAGTTTGCTCTGACCAGTTACAGAAGACCCAGAGACACACTCCCAACTAGCTCAGGGGAAAAAGAGCAACATCTGCACGGTGAGCTTCTTATTGGGGCCGCATGTTAAGAACTGTGAGCAACCCCTAGATGCTGAGAGAGGTCTCAGGTTAACAGCTAAGAGGAAAAGGAGCCTCAGCCTCACAGTTGCAAGGAAATGAATCTTTCAGCAATCAGGAAAACCAGCCAGCCTGGAAAAGGACCCTCAAGCCCAAATGAGAACTGTAATCCTGACTGACACTTTGATTCCACCTGTGAGGCCCTAAGTAGAGAACCCAGCTCCACAGTGCCTGAACTTCTGACCTACATAAATTGTGAGATCATAAATTTATACCCTTTGAAGCTGCTAAACTTGTGGTAATTTGTTACACAGCAATAGAAAACTGTATGACACCAAGCCGAGGAAATAGCTGCCTAAGAGCCATGTACAGGAACCCAGTGTGTCTGGTGGTGAGGGAGTGGACATTCCAACTGAAAGAGTGCTCAGAGTTGCTATCAGCAAAGTGCAGCAGTCCTAAAACACAAGTGTTTGGGTGACGTAAGTCCTGGGTGTGTTTGTTGGTAAGTCAGTATGCATAATAATTTGATTACTTGTAATTAGGTAGTTCGAAAATGTTTTGAATTACTTTTATGTGTGCCCTAAATTTGTTCATTCTTCAGAATTATTGGTTATATCAATAGAAATATATATAATAGGTGGGTAGGACAGGTGATTAAAATCGTCTCTAATTTTTCTTGTGTTTTGGTATTTATGGTAATTTGTTAGATTTTTTTTAAAATCTGCCCCTTTTCCCTCTTAAAAGAATAACCTTCTGCACCTGATTCAATATTAGATACTTTGTATTCTTCTATAAAAAGAATCCTTCAAAAATCACGATATTCAGTACCTATAAAATCTGGATGCCCAAGCAAGGATAAGCTCCATAATTTATCTTTCCCAAAATACAATTTGAGAAAAGCTTGGAGAAGCAGCCACTGTTAACAGTCAACACCATCCTCCTGACTCCTTCTTTCTCAGGTTGTATCCTGATGTCCACACTCTGTGTTCAGTGATGGCCAAGCCCTGCCTCATGACCTAAGTGATTTGTCAAAACCAATCAGCAATTCATTCTCTAGACAGCTGATTGGAGGAGGCATGGTCACATGATAGCAGTTTAGCCAATGAGATGCATGGAAATGTCTGCAAAAAGCTCTCTACCTCCTTAACTAAAGAAAAGGAAAGAATTTAAAATGGGGCTGCGCTGTGGAAATTGTGATAGGGTAACACAATGGAGTGACCTCTGGCGGAAGCAGGTATCTGCCTGACCCTCTGAGAATGGATCAGTGGAAAAGTGAGAAGACTTGGAGATACTCTGGAGACGGCAAACTAAACTGGTAAAGTTCTGCCTCTGTACTTCCTGCTGGTAAAGGGGTGAGTCCCTGCTCCTGGTTTAGGCCACTGTGTTGTTGGGAGTTCTGTTACTGGAGCAGAATTTCTCAGAGTAGAGTAGGGATGCCAGAAATAGAGCTGCTCAGGCTGCTGGAAACTCTGGAGGCTAGATGCTCAAGCAGGGTGTGATTCCATGCGAAGGTTGGTGAGATTTCATCCTGGGAGAGGACTTATCCAGGGTGAATAAGAAATAAGATTTATTTAATACAAGTCCCATCAAAATCCAAAGGGAATTACTTTTGGAAAATTGAGAAAATGATTCAGATGATTCCAAAGATCACCTAAGAAGGTAAGCAAAACAGTAAAATTTCTGAAAAAGAAATGTATTGTGATGACTAGCACTACAATATACATATATGTAGATAGATAAGCTATAGACAGATACATAGATATAGATATAACTGATTGTGGTCCATGTGCATGTATCTACAAGGTAGAGGACAGAATAGACTCCATTGTCTACTAACAATAGAAGAAATCAAATTAATACATACTGTTTTGTTTAATCATAAAGTAATTCTAGATTCATAGTGCTGATTCTATATGTCACGGCTGTTCTCGTATTCTCCTAGAAGTATATGAGTTGGGAGAACCTTTCTAGAAACTGGAAGTTTGTAGCAAGAGCCTGAAGTAAATCTGTAAACTTCAATGCAATTATTCCGTTTTTGACCATATATCCTAAGGAAATGATTCTAAATATGTAAAATCCTTTACGCAGGCAGATGTTTATTATTGTAATAATGAAAAATGGAAGCAAATGAGGTTTGCCACATGCGGGGCGTATTTAAGTCAATTATGGCACGTTCACTCCCTCCCATGCAAGTGTTAAAAATGATGGTTATGAAGACTAAATTAACAATGAGAAATCTCTGTAATTTAATGTGAAAAATGATATAAAATTAGATACAGCATAATTACATCTTTGAAAAATAGCAACTACAGTACATATAGGGAAGTGCTGGAAGTAAATGAAACAAAAAAAGAACAATAGTTAGATTTGAGTGCTGGGATTGCTATTTTTTTTTCCTAACTTTGCAAATGCTACTTTCATAGTGAATCATTTTCAAAAATCAGAGTAACTGCCTTCTGAAAACATAAAAGGTATCATATTACTCGAGATTTTCTAGAGAACCCGATAAACAAATGGTTGTTGAAAAAATTCATTTTTCCTCCCCCAAATCCTGTAAGCATTCTTGGGTATGTATAAAATATTAGAAAATATGTACTCAAGGGGGTGAGTGAATTTATTGAGGTCTTTCAGCCATAATAATGGAAGGCCTGACAGGCTTATGTATTAACTCCAAATATGACTCCAGTTTTACAACCTTAGCAGTGTTGTTCCAACTGTCCACACTGCACTTTACAATCTGCAGAATGGGGTTCATCACAACAGCTACCTTGTGGAGCTTCTCTGAGGATTAAATGTGATTATGAGCAGAACTGATGTTATTGTGATAAGAGCTGAGGTTCAACCTCATGCCTTCTGGCTGGAAGTCAGTGTACTACTTTTGTACTTACCTGACTTCTTATAAAATTATGCCACTGCTAAAAACATCAAACAACCACCATTGGTTGACATTTAACAGGAGCCAATTTCTCATAACTGTCTTGTGGCTGAAAGAGTGCTCATGCCTGAGGACAGCTGCAGCTTCCTGTCCAAAGACCTCTGTGTGGTAGAGGCATCCTGGTGTGCACAGAGCAGCGTTGCCCCAGGAAAGAATACACCTTCCCCTATTTCTCTCCATGGGCTGGTCCTCTGCTTCTTCCAAGGCCAGTTTTCCTGAGGGCGTCATATGTCTCCCCATAATGGACCACTGCCACCTTGGCAAAGACGTGCCAAATACTGAACAAAGGCTCTGTTTAGGTTTCGCTGCTGGAGACCTGAAACCAAGGGTCAGATTCCATTCAGGATTTCTCCAAGTTCTATCCCTACTCATGTTAGCACATATTTTTAGAGAATGCAGATTACAAACCTTTCCCCCTTCTACCCACTGCCACAAAAGACTGCAGCTCTGTTTGGAAACTTCTATTTCTCTACCATTGCACTGTGGAGTTTTCTTTTGGTTGAGGAAACATCTTTGTTAGTGGTGCCTTTAGTTGGGAAACACATTCCTTCCATAGGAGGTGGGTTTCCATTTTTAAGCGTAAAAACTGAAGCTCTGACTCAGCCTTTGAAGGGTCATCAGAGACCAGCATGTGAATCTCCCTTGTGATGCTTTAGAGCTGGGGTCCTGAGTCCCACAGTCACAGACCTGTGTTGGCCTACGGTCTATTGAGAGTCAGGCCACACAGCAGGAGGGGAGTGGTGGGACAGGGAACAAAGCTGCTATACTGACAGCTGCTCTCCATCACTCACATTACTGCCTGAGCTGTGCCTCTGTCAGACCAGAGGTGACATTAGATTCTTATAGGAGTACAAACCCTACTGTGAATCACATGTATGAGGGATGTAGGTTGTATGCACCTTATGAGACTCTCATCCTGAAAACTTACCCAGCTCCATCCTTGGAAAAATTGTCTTCCATCACCTTCCACAAAACTGGTTCCTGAGCTGGGGATTTAGCTCAGTAGTTAAAGTGCTTGCCTTGTAAGCACAAGGACCCAAGTTCGATCCCCAGCACCAAAAAAAAAAAAAAAAAAAAAAAAACCAAAACTAGTTCCTGGTACCAAAAATGTTGGGGACCAGTGTTCTAGAACACTTGAAAATTGAAGCCAATTGGTGACCTTGCTATCTGGACTCCACTCCACAACCTACCCCTTCCAATTTCAAACCACTTCCTTTGTCTGGAAGTTTTACACAAGCTGAGCAGGCACATTGGTTTCTTAGAGCCGTCTTTGTATGTCACCGAATAAGAATATCGGTATGATTTGTACAATCATTTTGTACAGAACAGCATTCCATGTGAATTATTTCATTCTAAAATAGGAAATAATAGGTTTTTGAGGACTAGTCTAACATTTTCCGTATGCCCTCAAGATCCACTACTAACCCCCGTCTGCTCTGCTTTGTGACAGAAGGGGCTACTCTGGGCTCCTCGGATGGCAGTCCTTATCTTCTGATTTCTTGTTGGCTTCAGAGAGGTCAGAACATGTCTTATCATGGATCCTCCCAAAGTAAGGTTCTTGTACAGGTAGTTCGTATTAACAGTAGTAACAGGAAGTAGGCGTGAAAGACAGGGGAGAATAAGGAAGGAAACAAAAGCAATATGTAAGAGCTCATCATCACATCGGCTACGGAAATGAGCAACTAGTATTTAATCTCAGTGGTTCTGGGGAGAAAACAGAATATGCCCCAGAACTTTGCACCAGAAAGGCGAAGGAGAGAAGAAATTAACTATTTCTTCCAGTCCTCGTAACTTGAAGGGCTATGAATTGCTGCCGTCTCTGTGCTTCTCACGGTGAGAGCTGACAGGCTGCCACAGGCATCTGAGAGGACCCTGGCTGGAGGGAAAACGAGGGAAGAGCAACATCCCCATGAGATGTGGTATTCTTTATTGAAGGCAGGTCAAATTCTGAACAGAATTTTTCAGGAGGGTGTGGCTAGAACCAGAGGTGAGGACACACGTATGTGAGATGGTGCGCAAGAGGGCACATATGTTGTGCCTTCATTCTCTTTGGTCTGTCTTTGCAAGGTCACTGTGGGTTATTGTATCATTCTCCCCAAAGCTGCAGCTTCTGTTGAGTGGCCCACAAAACTCACATCAGAGCCCACCAACCTCTAGCTCAGAAAATCCATTTCTGAATACACCATCTACTAAGACTTGAGGTGCCAGATAAAACCTGGTTCTTGACCAGTGAATCCAATACTTTAGAGGGTAGCAATTATAAAATGACCAAATCCAGAAGACTAAGCGTAGTAAGATTCAAAAAAGAAATCATAAGAAACTTCTACTTAAGATGAATCTTAAAAACTACAAAGCATGTAATGAAAACAATCATCAGTAAAGATTCCCTACAAACACAATGAACAGGAGAATTCATTGCTAAGGAATTGTATTAAGGCCATCTTCTAAAAACAATTGTAAATGATATGTATTAAATCCGCAAAACAATAAAGGAAGAAATAGCCATAAAAAAGAACAAGGTATTATATCTGAAATAAAAACAAGTAGATTTGAGCCAAGAAAAGAAGATTAGGGAGTCTTTTAAAAAAATAAACTATTCCTTTTAGAAGAGATTTAAATTTACACAATTACTGAAAGCAATACAGAATCCCCATATTCCCTGCTATGGTTTGGGGTGGTTTGATTGTTTAATTATCCAAAGGGGGTGTTCTAAGCTAGAAGTTGGTTGATTGAAGGCTTAGTCCACAGGGTGGTGCTGTAGAAGTTTTGGGAGGTCTTTAGGCTCTTGAGGATGTGGCCTTGAAAGGGATTGAAGGACCCATTTTTCATTCCCTCCTGAAAAGATATGCTACCATTAACTGCCCTCATGAAAGGCCAAAACAGTGAGGCCGCCTGACCTCGGACTTCCAGTGTTCAAAACCGTGAGCTAAATAAACCTTTTCTCTTCATAAAGTTAATTGCTTCAAGTATTTTTTGTAGCAATCCGAAGCTAATTAGCAGAGAAAAACTATTGCCAAGGAAAGTCATTACTATAACTATACCTAAAGATGTGAAGGAGCCTTTGGAATTGGCTTTGGGAGTTTGAGACAGTTCAAAGGAACAGCCCAGGGAAAAATCCTAGAATGCTACACTCGGAGTAATTTGAATCTGGTGGGTTTTCAGATCAGAATTCTGCTGAATGTGTGGACAGTAGTCTGAAGTCTCAGATGGAAATGAAAATTTACTGAGAATGGATGAAGACTCACCCTCGTTAAACCATGACAAAAACCTGGATGTGCCGTGCTCACACCCCAAGGCTTGGGGGAGGCTGGCAGTAGGTATTTCAAAACAGCAGCGCGTTCAGGCAGGCATGGGAATTACTAGCTCTTTTGCCATGAGAATCACTAGCAGAATGAGCATAGTGAAAAGATCTAAAAAAAATTCAGGCTGGTCCAAAAATGAGTGAAAAAGCATGCAAGGGCACAACCCGGGAGAATGTGGTTGTTAAGGAGATTAACATGGATCAAGGGAAGCCAAATGCAGCAGAACAATAGGATTACTGCCTTAAGAGTATCTCAGAAATCGTGACCCCCAACCCCACCATAGCTCCACCAGATGCCCGAAGATCAATTTATTTCAAAGAGCTTCTATGGCAGAACTATTTCAGGAAAAAGTTCCAGGTGTCTTGTGCACTCAAGATGATCTCCAGGTTCATTCTCCATGTTCAGCTGGCAAAGCACTCCAGAGGCCCAGCAATGGGTCCGGCAAGTCAAGTGTAGCTCAGGACAGTGGTAGACCTTGGCATCATTTATATGATGTTGGTTTAGCAGGTATGCAGAATGAGAAATATAGGGAGTCGTGCTATTCACACAGGGATTTCAGGGTAAATCCCTGCCGGGGGTTGCCAGTGGGAGCGATTGATTTTTGGCTCACAGTTTCAGAGATTGTAGTCCACTGGTCACTTGGCTTTATTGCTTTGGGGCTTAAGGAGAGGCAGACTATCATAGCAGAGAGTTGTTCACCTCGTGGTGGCCAGGAAACAGACAGAAGGAGTGGAAGAGCCAGGGTCCCAGTACCTCTGTCAGTGGCACACCTCAGATAACCTAACTTCCCGTCACCATGCCCCACCTCTTAAAGTTCTACCACCATCCAATTGTGCCAGAAAGAATTCTCTCTCTCTCTCTCTCTCTCTCTCTCTCTCTCTCTCTCTCTCTCTCTCTCTCCCTTCACCCACTTTGTTCCTCATGCTGGGACTTCAACCCAGGGCCTCACACATGCTGAGCCCTATCCATGATCTACACTTCTAGCTCTTACATTTTTACTTTTCAATGTCAGGAAACTTTGGGAAGGAGGTGGGGCAAGTGCTGTCAATGTTCTACTTTTTGACCTAGGTAGAGACTGTATTGGTGTTTCACAATAATTTATTGAATTGTGATAAAGAAGTGATTATCAAAGTGCAAATCATAAAAAAAAAGGATTTGTGGGAAATAACAAATAATAGCCTTGGAGTTGTCTACTGAAAAGTCCATGCAACTTTGTAAATGCAGCCTAATTTATGCTTAGGCAGATACGTTGCACAGCTCTGGTAGGGTAATTCAAAATATATTTCAAATGAAGAAAAACAACAGAGTGAAAATGTTGACTCTTGGGGCACTGAAATAATGCAGATACAAGAGAATATTTGAACCAAGTGGGCCCAGGAAAAGCCAAAAGTGAGGTACCATTCAAGGAAGTCTTGGGGTTTGATGCCTGTTTTTAACACCTTCATGTAGCGCTGACAAGTGCTCATGCAACAAGGTAGACCATATTCTAGCAGAAAGATACATCTTAACAGATCAAAAAACAATTAGTATCATACAATCTCCAAACTTCTGGAAACTAGACCAAAAATAATTCATGGGACAAAGAAGAAATCATAGGAAAAGGTAAAATAATGAAAAGAAAATGAAAATGCACCATATAGCTAAAGCAGCACTAAGAGGGAGATTTGTACCACAGAACTCACATTTTAGAAAAAATGGAAAAGTCTCGAGTCAGAAATCTAAGCTGTCCACTCATGAGCCCAAAATACTAAAAATAAAATCAAACAGAAGGAAGGAAAGAAATAAAGACTAGTGAAATCAGTTTAATAGAAAACACCAAAACAATACCAAAACACTTATGAAGTAAAAAAGATAATTCTTTGAGAAGAACAAGAAAATTGAGAAGTCTCTATCATAGTCAGCAAAAAACAAATAAATGACCCCCCCCAAAACAAAACAAAACAAAACAAAACAAAAAAACAAGGAATATCAGCATTTAGGGGTCAACAAAAAGTTCTTAGGCTTGGCACCAAAGGCACGATCCATAAAAGGAAAAATTAATACATTTGAGTTTCTTAAAATAAAACCCTTTCTGCTGCAAAAGACCCCATTAAGGGGATGAAAAGATAAGAGTGGAAGAAAAATACATGTAACAATACATCCTACAAAAGACTAGAAATGTACAATGTATAAACGACTCTCAAAACTCAAGAGTATACAATTAGAAAATATAGAATTAGGAAATATACAGAATTAGAAAATATACAATTAGAAAATGGGCAAAACCCATGGAGGAACATTTCACCAGAAGGGATGAACTGATGGCAAATAAACACATGGACGTAACATTCAACATCCAACATTCAGTGAAAATTAAAACCTCAGTGATATTTCTGTCTTTACATAACATCAAAATGGCTAAAATAAAAAAATAGTCACAATGCTAAAAGTTAGTGACAACATGGAAAAAGTGGATCATTCACGTATTGCTGCTGCTAATGTAAAATGTTGCTGCTACTCTGGAAAAGAGTTTGTCAATTAAGGAAAAACTTAAACACACAGCTACTGTCTAGAGAAAGGATGACGTATGTTCCTACAAACACACACACACACACACACACACACACACACATACACACATATATGTATACTTACATAATTGTCCCAAACTGGAAACACTTAGATATACCCTTCAGTGGGTGAAGGGTTAAACAAACTGTGGTGACTCTTTATCATTTAATATTACTAAGCAATGTAAAGAAAACACTCTTCATATAAGCAATAATGTAGATGAATCTTCAGAGAACTATGCTGAATGAAAAAAGCAAATGTAATCCGAGAAGGTTACATATTGCATGATTCTATTTATGTAATGCTTTTGAAATGACATAACTGTAGACACAGTGAATGTATTAGTGATTTCCAAGGCACAGGAAAGTTAAAGGGATGAAAGGAAAGTGATTTTGGCTGCTAAAAGAATGAAACGGTTCTGTGCTGAGACTATGTTGATGTTGTGAAATTGTATTCTAGTTTTGCAAGATGATGCCGTTGGAAATTGGGTAAAGAGTTCATGGACTCTATCTATACTGTTTCTTAAATTGCTTGTGTATTTATGATTATTTCAAAATAAAAAACTCAGTTAACAAAACAGAGTTGAAAGGGTTTCTGCCTATGTGGTAGTCTAGCTAATGACTTCTCTTTTCTTGTTGAAGGGTATAATTCTCCCCTCTTCTACTCATGTTTCTGTTGCCCAAGAGAAATTACATGCGAACCAAAACAATTCATGATAGATTGACATCATTTCCCTATTTATGATTGTGTGCGATCAAATATTGTTATAGGATGTATGTGAAAGTATCAATCAGTGTCTGGCACACGAAATGAGTCACAACTGTTTGTTAAATTAATATATCAACAAAACTTGTAGGAAGCCACTATCAACCAGTAAGATATTATAATCTTATGATGAATTTCTTAAGTCAGCTCCTTTGCAAGTGAATACTAGCACTTGCTAGCTGTGTGGTCTTGTGTACATCTAACACTTTTATTTCTTGATCTCACCCAGGACTAGAGATTTTAAGAATTATTTTTGGAGAAAATAAAGTGTTTGGTAATCTCTGTCACAGAGTAAGCACTTCCGTGAATGTATCCTGTTAATAACATGATCATCACCACCTTTTCAGGCAACCCCGGGAAGGATACCTAGCCGTGGACACTTGGTAAACATTTGTTAAATTATAATTGAAATTTTATTTTATTTTATTTTATTTTATTTTTATTTATTTTTTTTTTTATGCTGAAAATCTCCTAATGATACTGCAGGCTGGACCAATGTTGCCTGGAGAGGGCCATAGCTGGAATCTCAACTTCATCGGAAGCCTCACTGTGCTAAGCCCTGAGGACACTCCATTGACTCCTGTTTTGTGTTTGGCAGTATTTTGCCCTCTGGGAACTGACTCTACAACTATTGCTGGTTTGACTGCTGCTTCAGAGTGTCTAACAATGACTCTCTGTCCTCCACACCTGTGGATGACACATTCCTTTGCCTACATTGTTTTCTGTTGGCCTTCTGAAAGACTAGTGAAGCATTCTGTTAGACCTGAGGCTACCATAGAATCTGAAGCAGGTGCTAAATGACAAGTGGTTTTAGTAATTACTCTTTCGAAAATGTGAGCTGAACATTAGTCTCAAGAGTGTGGTGTATTGCTGTGTGGATAGACATGTAAATCAATGGATCAGAATAGAGTAGAAAGATAGGCCTGCATTTATGTGATCAACTGATTTTTGACAAAGATGCCAAGGTAACTCAACTGGAAAAAATAGTCCTCTCAATTAATAGTTCTGGGCTCTCTGACTGAACATCTGTAAGAAAAAATGTCAAATCTTACTTTACAAAACATTGGTCTATTAACTCTAAAATGATTATAGACCTAAATGCAAGAGCTAAAACTCTTGAGTTAAATTCTACAGGATAGCATGAAAGAAATCTTTGGGACATTGGTTAAGGTAGTGATTTCTTTAATACAATTTCCAAAAATAAACTCTGGGCAAAACAAGGATATAGTTCATTGAGATTACAAATAATTGCTGTTCGAAAGAGTTCAGAAAACAAGAAAAATTTTGCTAAATATATATCCAACAAAAGGCCTGTATTCAGAATATATAAAGAACTCTCACAGACAACAAAAAGACAAGTTAAAAGCACTACACACAAGACTTGAAAAGATACTCCACAAAAGATAATATCAAAATGGTTAATAAGCACATGAAAGACATTAAACATCGCCAGCCATCAGCAAAGTGCAAATTAAAACCACGATGAGATAGGACTTCACACCCACCAGAAGGACTATGGTAAAAAAGTTGACACTTCCAAAGGTTGGTGAGGATGTGGGGTGACTGGATTCCCTCCTGCATTGCCAGCAGAACGGGAAATGCTAGCTGCTTTGGAAGGGTGTGTCAATTCCTTATACAGTTCGACATACATTTATCCTACAAATCGTCGCCTCCATTTTTAGGTAGTCACCCAAGAGAAACAGAAACACATGTTCACACAAAACTGGGTGTGTGTTGTTTATAATAGTCAAAGAATAGAAGAAACTCAAACAGCCATCAGAGTACGTAAACAAATCATGTACCATGGAATACTAATTAGTAACAAAAAAAGGAATTTCATATTAGTACATGCAAGTGCGTGGATCTATCTAAAACAATTATTTTAAATGAAAAAATCAAACAAAATACATGCTGATTTTAATTACAGGAAACTCTAGAAAAACAAAACTAGAAAAAGCAGAGCATCTTACTGCAGAAAGAATAGCTATCATCAAGCATGCAAAAACAAATGCCCGAAGACGGTGGGGAAAACGAGACGCTTCTACACTGTGGTGGGAATATAAACTAGTACAACTACTATGGAAATCATATGGAGCGTCTTCAAAAAAACTAAAAATAGAAATTCCATTTGACCCAGATGTATCTCTTTGGAGTATCTTCCTAAGAGTGAAAGTCATCATATTACAGTGGCACAAATATACTCATGTTAATAGCAACACAACCCACAACAGCTAAATCATTAGTCTATATGCCCGTCAACAAATGAACGGATAAATGTGATATAATAAAGGATAAATTTGAGTCATTTGTAGGAAAATGGATGCATCTTGAGACCATAATGCTAAGTGAAATAAATCAGACACGGAAGATTAAATATCACATGGTTTCTCTTATATGAGAAGCCCAAACTATAAATAATTTAAAGAGAAAAATAGAGATGATGAGAAACAGGGAGGTAGACTTTGTGGAGATGGGAAGGGGATCTAGTGATGGGGGAGAGAGAAGGGTTGGGAGGGGAAGGGAAGTAATAATTAACATGTGATATGTATTATGTACCCACTCTTCCAGATGAATGCAATTACTATGTATCTAAGACATATACCAATAAAAATAATAAAGAAAGAAAAAGCAGAGTGGTGGCTGCTTGACATTAGAGGTGAACCAATGGGAGATCCAAAATAAAGGACACAAAGGAACTACTCAGAGAAAGAGGACTCTTCTGTGTTTTGATTGTAGTGTTACTCACATGACTGCACAATTTCCCAAATGTATCAAATTGTACATTTACAACTTATGAGTTTATTAATACCTTAATAAACAAAAAGAAAAAATATATGTCAGTGATTACTGGGGAGAATAACATATTAAGGAGAAGATATACAATAGTAAGACATAAAATATCATGAGAAGGAAAAATACAGGAAATGACAACCAATTGTAGTAAGATGATTCTGGTTGTTCACCTTCCTGTGCTACCTGAAAACCAAACTTGGCTACGGCACGCTGGGCGTCTGATCTTACCTGTGGAAGTCGGGGCATGGCTGTCTTTCTCAAGTCAGTGTGCTGTGAGTGGTCCTTCATCTGGCAGAGGTTGAGTTAAAATATCGACACTACTAAGATGAATGCTAATCAATTATTTACTTGTTTGGTGCATACTTCTATAGTAATTACTTAATGGGAAGTGGAATTTAGCTGAATGTCTGTGTACATAAATGTTTATTTCTTTACAAGTTGAAGTTAAGAAAAGACATACATGACCAAGAGTTGGTCTTTGGGGATGCATTATGCATGAAGTTGTTCAAGTTTACCAATTTTAAGTTGTTTTTTTAAACACATTTATTGAAGTAGTGATTAATCCCACTGCTTATGTCTAATATTGCACAGCATTGAAAATAATAAAAAGCCTCAAAGAAATATTTTAATCCCTGAAACTCATGAGTGAAATTAATTCTCTATGAAATTATGAATGAGCCAGGCATGGTACTGGATGTCAGTTATAAAACAGTGAAGACCTGTTCTGTAAGTAGGACAGAAATGAACACGCCTTTTCTTTAAATGATCAGACAGTAAACATTTTATAGACATTAAAGGACATACAGTCTCTGCCCCCTAACTACTCAGCTCTGCTGTTGTAACATAGAAGCAGTTATAGATAATTTACCCACGTGGTCTAGCAAAACTTTATTTACAAAACAGGCAGTGGGCCGGACTTGGGTCATAGGATGCAGTCTGCAGATCACTGGTCTTAAGGGGTAAGAAGGATTAAATGTCCAAATACCAAATTGGATGCTAGTGCCATCCTTGCAGAAACCAGT
Source organism: Hystrix cristata (assembly GCA_004026905.1). Taxonomy (NCBI): domain Eukaryota; kingdom Metazoa; phylum Chordata; class Mammalia; order Rodentia; family Hystricidae; genus Hystrix; species Hystrix cristata. The sequence continues at coordinate 134,484 of PVJO010002134.1, read as the reverse complement.
GACTGAGCCTCTGAAGTGTCTAGATTTGCATTTGGTTGACAAGGAAGCAGCATAGATAGAGAAAACAGAAAGGAGTCCCTGTGGATATCATGCTATACGGATGTTTACCTGTGATGATGAGAAAGTCCAGAAGCCTACACATCAAGTGTTAGCAGAGTTACCTCTGGGGGATAATTATTGGGTATGCTCAGTAGAACCCAGTTGCACAAATACAAACAAGGATTTCACGTTATGCAATACCTGGAATAGTCAGATTTAGAGTCACAATGCAGAATGGTGGTTGCCAGGGGAGGGTTAAGTTAGTGTTTGATTGGCAAGCAGGTAATAAAGAAGTACTTTGGACTGTTCTAGGTATTTTATACCTTTTGGAATATTTTGCAACAAACATGCATTACTTCTATAAATGAAATATAACAGTGACAAAAAGAGTCTTCTCAAGACATTTCATGTGGATTTCTCATCACTTAGAATAGTCCAACTCTCTGATAAGGACTATGAGATTTTGAAAGAAAGGTCTTAAATTATTTTAGGCTGTGATTAGAGCTCACTGCACATGATGGACAAAACGTCAACTCCGGATGAATAAAGATTAAAAAAACGAATGGTAATGCAAAAGCCTCTTAATAGGATGTGGTCCCAAGCATCAATTCTTTGAATTGTTTCCTGTGCAGTTGGAGTTTTATTCATAAATTTTTTTCCAATCCCTATGTCTTCGAGAGTTCTTCCTATTTTATTCTCCAGGAGATTTATTGTTTCTGTTTTTATGTTTAGGTCTTTGATCCACTTCGATCTTAGTTTAGTACATGGTGAGAGACATGTATCTAGTTTTAGTTTTCTGCATGTGGTAAGGGAGGGGAGGGGAAGGGGGGGAAGGGGGGGAAACCAAGATGTATCATGTACAGGTACAAAATAACCATGTTGATTATGATCATTATGCATACAATGTACCAATACATGTTCTTGGTAAAAAAAAAAAAAAAACAAAAACGAATGGCAAAAATAAAGGTTCTAGAAGACAGCTTAGAAGAACATCTACTTAACCCTTAGAGGTAAGGAAAGGGTAGAAAGTATTAATCACAGTTGACTACACTGAAATTCAGAACATCATTAAAGAGAATGAAAAGGCAAACTGGAAATAATTTACATTTAGTATATATGACTGGTAAAAGCCTCATGAACAGAACTGAACTCCTGCAAATCAGTAAGAAAAAATAAACTCAACAGAAAAATAGCCAGGGAACTTGAAACGGCCCCTTTACAGAAGGGGAACTCCAAATGCCAGTAAACACATGGATAAGTGCTTAAACGTATTAGTGGGCCAGGAAGTGAATACTGCTGTTAAGACTGGCAAGAAACACAGACTGATGAACCCCGGGTGGAATAGGAAGTGGGCTATCAGAGTTTACAGAAACTGCTACTGAGTACACAGTGGTACAGTACTTCAGATTTGCTTATATGTTACATTTAACTATATATTACATATATTGTTAAGAAGCCTATTTATCATTTACAATAAATTAATCAACATCTATAATTACCTTCTCTCCAAACAAGGCCTTTGTAATCATTTCAAATATTCATGAAGGTTTTACTTTGTTTTGTTCATGTTGAGTTTTAATATCACTGCAATGTTTTATGTCTCTTATTATGACTTCTAATTATGTCATGTAATGTAACCTTTTTAAAAAAAGTTTAACTATATATTACACCAGTGTCTCTACCCACACCAGTTACTTAGTGTCCTGTTTTCCTGTTTTGCGGATAACTTATTCTTTTTAGTGGACTCAGTCTTCACAGAATTCTTTCAGAAAGGGTTTGTGAATACTAAACTTTGAGATCTTCTCTAATTCTTCGCTTATGAAAAAATTTCAGTCAAATCCTTACATGTGAAATTCTTAATGAAGTCATTTCAAGATGAGATTATTTCGACAGAAATTCTCTTCACACTTGCTAGACACATTTGCCATAGTGTATTTTCTCTTTC
>PVJO010002134.1:0-130000 GCA_004026905.1 Hystrix cristata | reverse complement strand
TAATACATGAAAAGGCTCTTCAATTTTAAACATTAAGCAGAAATTATGAAAATAAAGTTTAAAAATCTGCGAAATTAAATATCTAAATAATTAACATTGCAAAACTACTGATTTCTTTTCTAAATTCCAAAAATTGAGGTATAGCAAAGGAGATGTCATCAGTCAAAAAAAGTGTGCCATAAAATAGCTGACTGTTGGAAAAATCTCTCACAGAGATATAAAAATAGTGCCTAACAAATGTCAAAATGGATCAAGGTTTGGCAGGGTTAAGGTTAGAAAAGAATACTCCAAAAAATCTGGAGGATCATGGTTAAGTAACAAATAGGGAACACTGACAAATAAATTAGTAAAAAGCTCTTCTGAAAACAGCATCAACTTTAAACATTAAAAACTTGAACCACAACCACAATAAAACAGCAGAGTTAGACATGAACCACACATTTTTACAGTACAAAAAAGCACACCAGAGACAACCGATATTAGGATCAACACTTTGCTCACATGAAGGATTGTCCCAAGGGTTTGCTATAAGGCAACGCCCTTGTAATTTTCTCTCTTTAGAGTCAAAAATCTTAGATCTGCATTTTTAAAAAACATTTACCATTGTTGGGTGCTTTGCGTAGATTTCAGAGTAACTCTTACATTAAAATATAGGGGCTAGTTGCATTAAAAATGCTCTAAAGAGAAAAAATACCACTAATGATATTTTAATAGTGTTCAGTACCAAGAGAAACTCATTAACTACTGCATGTTTCCATGCTACTTTCTCAGAAAAGGAAAAAAAAAAAACTTCAAACTGCAAGCAAAGTCATTACCAAAATTCCTTCATCAAAAATTTTAAAAAAGCAATTCTTAACCATTAAGAACAATGTTCCATGCAACAGTGACCCCAGTTTAGACAGAAGACCCCCAATACACATAGGTCGAACATGTAAGCAAGGCAAGCCAGATTTCACCATTGTCTTAAAGGTAAACTTTAATTTTATGCAACTAGCCATCTGTGTATTTCCCCATCTCCATTTTGACTTTACTTATGTTTACTAAAGTTCTGCATTCTTCTACAAAATTCATTTTTTAAAATATGGGTTTTTTATGGGTCTTACATTTGGTGACTGGTTAGCAGTGTGCTGGCCATCTTTGGTTTACAATGGATGTCTTAACCACGAACTATCAAAGGGGCTAAAATCAACTTTCTTTAGAATTCCTGTATTTTTCTTTTAATCAATCTTTTATCTATACTATATCACTGCACATGAATCAGAACCGCACATCACAAAATTGCACAGGGATTACAAATATTACATCCAGTCTGCATAAAATCGAATTCCACTACCGACCAGATCACAAAATGGCTGCACTCTCTAATCTAAAACTAATTTGCATTTGTACACATGTAGGACAACGTTTTTAACTTGAAGTCACAATAAATGCATGCAAGTTTGCTTTTTTTAAACAAATTTTTTCATCTGTTCATGCTACCTAGACTCAAAAGAGTTTTTTTGAGCATTTGCAATACCTCACCTCTGGTTAATTATTCTAGTGCATGCATATGGTGTATACAGGTAAGTAAACATGCATTTTTTTTCACATTCTAAAACTATGGCAGTTTAGGCCATATTGTGCTGCCTGCATTTTATCTGCAATGCAGTGTGTCTCTAACGTTTTCAATCCCGTATTAATAGGTGGCATTTACACATAACACCTATATAGCAGCAAAGCTAATACAGCTTGTGATTAAAAATGTTTAAAAATAGCTAATAAATCAGATTATCTTGAGGTATTATTTCTTGCAAGTCAAAATGGAGAGCAAAAAAATCAACCCTAATTTTTAGTTTATGTATACACTGAAAATAGCAACAATAAAAATAAGCATTTGTAGCAGACATATTCCATCTTCACTATTATTTTGCTACCTTTGGTAAAGTACTGGGGCAGATCTTGAAGTTAAAAACCCATGTTTAGAAATAAGTGCACGCTTCACCCACTATATAGCAGCAGACTGTGTTGCCCCTACGCAAAACATTCTCATATCTAATTTTAACTTTACATATAAAAATAACTTGGAGAAAATACAAAAAAACATTTTATTTTAACATGAAAATATCACAAAAATTAGTAAGCCTGAGATGTAGGGTTTTGGTGAAAAACAAGAGGCTTGTAGTGTTTTGGCTGCTGATAAAGATGCATGTATTGATAGCTGGGGTGAAAAGCAGAAGAATGCACTTATTTCTTCTGCATGTCAGTATCTTCAGACACAGTAAGCCACATGCACCCTTTCTCTCCTTGTCAAACAGAGGCCAGTGTGCTGTCCTTAGTTCCAGCGGAAGTGGATCTGACGTGGGCGATCAGCACCTTCCTTCACCAATGGCTTATGGAACTCGCGTCCTGCACGAGAGTGGATATTTGCCCAACAAAACTCACAGTAATACTGCAGGCAAGTGACATTGGCACAGAAAAAGGGAGCAAATTTTCCACCACAGCGTGCGCCCTGGCATTCATCACACATCTGGTCATCTAGCACATATGGCTTTACCTCCACCTAGAAAAAGGAAGAAAAATGTTTTGTTAGGTTTCGCTTCCGAAATAAAATTCAGTAACAATTTAAAATGTTTATGCAATGTTTAGAGGAAAGGACTACCATTAAAACTGATGAAGTACAAAGTTTTCCAGGGCATTAGCTTTACCACACAATAGCTATGGTAATTATATTTTTACATATGATGTTTCCTCTTTACAATTGGCCATGCAGTTAAATGATGAGCACTTAATTCAGTTATTTTAATTATCTTTTCTCCAGATGAATACAAATGTTATTTACTGTATTTTTAAAAAGCAGAAAGTACTTTTAAAGACTATCAAAATCTGCTTTGCACGATGGTCCACCCTCAGTTTTCTTGAAAAACATGTTTTTAACACCTGTGTACTGGTAATTTCAGAGGTGCAGGTGACTGTAAGTGGAAAATGGAAAGGATAGCCAATAGACACAGAAGGCAAACGGTTTTCACACTTTTTTTTTTCCCTCATTCTAATTCCATCTGTGAGATGGTAAAAGTGTAAAACCACTAAATATTGGTAGTACTTCTCCATTGCAGGTGAGGGACCCAGCTTGCTTGTAAGTAACTGGTTCAAACCAGAACTGGGGCTAACTGTATTAAGGGCATATCTAAACTTCTGTGAATTTACACGATAAAAAGTGGAAGTCCCACTGCAAAGGTCTACTCAGCAGAAGATGTCAGACTACAGACAACTCTGAAGGATAAAAACCTCAACCTCACTTTGAGTGTCTGTAATAAGAATAACAGAATCTGTGTCAGAGTTGTGTGGATTAAATTATACATGAAAAACATACTCCAGTGCTTGGCACAACGTAATCCTCTCTGAATTGGTGTTGGCTATTATTAGCTACATTAGCCTTGCTTTCTTGCTGTAATAGCCTTATGAATGGAAGGTTATTCTCTGTCCGGCTGAACTGTAACATGGAGCCAAAAATCTTAGCCTTTTCCTTAGGAGAGGACAGAAAATCGAATGCTTTGAAGAACAGGGTTTAAGAGATAAAGTACAGTTTGCCTGTGGTTAAAAAAAAACAACTTCTATTACGAATGTATTCTACTAAAATACTTGCTTGTGCCGAGAAAATGAATATATGAGGATATTTTCTGCAGCACTGTTTGTAAGAACAACAGTAATGAACTGGAAGCAGCTTAAAACTTGATGAAAAGGATAACTGTAAGACAAACATTTGGTAGGAAAGTAATGGAAACAGACTGTTTATATTTCACAGACTAGGCCTACCATGAGTATACTGGATATTTTGCTCTTGTGAATTGCATATTTATATATTTTGTATATTTTCCTGTTCGAGTTTTTGATTCTTTTTATAAAACTGATTAGTAAGCTCTCTTTACCAGTTAAGAGATTTTTAACTTTTTTCATTAGTCTTTGATTTTTAAAACAATATTCGATCTAAGTTCTAAAACTTTTATGCTCAATCTTCACCTCTTAACTTTTTCTTCTATGAATTCTATTTTACCTTTGCTAGGCTGTTTTGGATTATCATCATTTTAACTACAATCAAGGAAGAGCATTACCATAATCAAATAATTGAGGTGGCGTGAACATTGTTGGGTCTCATCTCAGTAGATTATAGACCCCACAGGTACAGGAACAGCAGCCATTTGCTCAACACTGAGTTCTCCAGACCTAGCAGAATACCTGGCACAGAGAAGGAACCTTATACATATTTTATGAATAAATGTAGTACATTTGCATGTGCCTTCTGGGTTCCCTCTCATGGTTACCTCTTGTATTTTACCATACAATTTTAAGCAAATTGGAACCAAGGTCTGCGACGTTTGTTTCAATGCCTCATAAGATGAAAGCTGCTCAGGAGGAGTTAATGCAAAGCTACCGACAAACTCTTACTCATGCAATAATTCAATTATTTATAGTTTAAAAATTCTATAGATACTATTTTATGGAGCTAATTTACTTAAAATCACAGACTTCAAAGATGGAAAATGGTATTTCAAACTTCATGAGTTTCTAACTTTAACACAATTCAACTTAGTGTCTATCAGGAGATATTGTGAATTATATCACTTTTGTAACAACATGCAAAACACAAACTGAATTCCACATTTGTGGTGATTTTGTTACCCAGGTATCAGAGAGACAGGAAATAAGCCTTACAGTGTTCATAACCTACATAATTTTAATCATTTCCAAATAAATATCCTATGGATCTCTGAGATACTATATATGTCAGTTACACATTTAATCTGTTTCTAATGGCTTAATAACTATTAACACTGGAGAGAAGAATGGTATCAAGGTTAATGCCTTAATATTTCTATGTACTATGTGTACACAACGCTAGTGATTTATAAAATATTTAAGACTCAAATTCTTTCAAATGAAGTTGCAAATGTATCTTTGTAGCACATATCTTAGAAAATAAACTTTTCTAGCAGGTATTTCAATGCCTTAAGAAGGCACATTTTAAAAATTATACAGTCAATAGTTTATTAAAATTTAATTTCCTTAAATTCTTCCAATTTACACAGAAGTAATGTATTTGTAAACACATGTAATATGAATTTTTATCCAAGGTTGAAATCTTCCACATATTCTTCTTCAGACATCTTTGAGTCTAAAAAATGAATTTCATATGCTTGATTCCGTATGTTTTGGAAAAAACCATAATGAGTGCCCAGAGTCCCAGAATAAAGCCTCCAGGAGGACAGTAATCTTTCCGCTTCAGTTTCTGGGGTATCATCTGAGCTACGGGAAGTTGTTCAGTATATTTTAGAGGTTCCATTAGTTCCTCATGTTTCTTAATTCACATGCTGTGCATCTGAGCTGAATTTTAGGAAACAACACTGTAGTCCAGAAAAAGTGGTCCTTTACTACCACTTTAGAAGCAAAGAGGTATGAGGGATTACAGTGCAAGGATCTCTTCTACTTGTGCATATTAAAGAACCACAATTACACAGATGTAAATGACTATCCTCCTTGCTGTCAAAGTTAGGGTGAGACCAGATCAGAGATTTTAACCTTGGCTGTACCCTATTGTCCCTTGGGAAACTTTATAACTGCTGCCCTAAACCAATTACAGCAGAATCTCAGGGGTGGGATCCAGATTTTCCAAGAACCAGGTGACTCATGTGCAACTGAGAATGAGAATGCCTCATAAGAGGCAATACTTCAATACTAGAGCAATGCTAAGATTCAAACCTGTTAAAAAGTTTATATATGCCTATCTGAATACAAGTAGAGCCCTCCTCTTTTATTTTGGGCATTGTTTTATGTAGCAATGGAAACAAACCAACCCATGCTGTACTTCTGTTTCTAAATGAGATGATCTGGTAATTATACTCATGACTACTCCCTTAAGTCCATGGTCTAGTCAAATAGAATCACTTATCCAGCTCCCCTGTCACCAAAATAGACTTTTAATAGGCAAAACAGGAAAGGCTTCAAGAAATGGTTACTTGGAAAATAAGTACCCATTCAAGTTATATCTACTCATTTGGATATAAAAACATTCATTTATCCCATATTCTTAGTATATGCAGCTGTACTGCAAATGTTAACATGACTATTTTAGAATATTGGTTAGCTATGTGTAAGAACTATTCACTGATTTTAGTATGAAATCGATTGCACATGAGCAACTGAGTTTTGTTCCCCTCTTTCCCTTGCTTTAGATGACAATCACGTAACTCAGGATTATTCAACAGGCTGACTTTCAGTTATCACTCACAGGACTTACAAGTTGTTACTGTGATGGTTTAAGCAATGCTACTAAGGAGGTAGTGTGTCAAATTTTAGGTCAGTTAGGAAACAGATACATGTACTTTAAAAATGAAACTTACATTTAAGCGGCACTTACACTTTGTCAAGTTGTATTCAAGTCCTTGTACATATGTGAATTAATTTAGCTCTCAAACAACCTAGAGACACACTAATGTTCTTTTCCATTTTTTAAGTGAGGAAAAAGTGGCAGAGAGAGAGCTAATTTACCCAGGATTACAGGGGAAAAGGAGGACATGAGACTCAATCCCAGGCTGCCTGGCTCAATACAAGTTCTTAAAAGAAGCTCCACCTCCATGGTTAGCTATTTGGCACTTACTGGCCTTAAAATGACACCTATATTCATAATTTTTATATTGTACTTGAAGTATAATGTATGCTTAGGAGTTTTATGTTCAAGGATATAATGACATAACCCTAAAATAAAGGAGTAGAAAACAAACCGTTGGGCATAGTGGTGCATGCCTATAATCTCAACTACTTAGGAGGCTAAAGCAGGAGAATTGTGACTTTGAAGCTAGCCTGGGCAACTTAATAGGTCCCTGACTTTAAATAAAATTAAAAATAAAAGGGCTGGGATTGTGGTTCAGGGCTCACTGGGTTCAATCCTTAGTACCAAAAAACAAATACACAGAATGTTTGAACTGTATTATTAACTCCTTTGGGTGGTAGCCTTTCTGCTGGCACATTATTATAGGATACAGTGATTTCTCAGTATGCAACTTACACGTTTATCAATATCACCGTGCTGAAGCTGAACAAATCGAGCGCTAATGGCAGCAATGTAGCTCTGCTGATTGGAGAAAGCAACTCGCCCAGCACCTTTTGGGTATTTTAGCTCTGGATCCGTATCAATTCCTGCATAACAAACACCTCCATACAGCCGGTCCATGATCATAGCAAGTTCCACTTCAAAATGAAAGACGTTCACATTAAATGTGAGAAAACAGCACATCAACAATTTTTCTTAAAAAGTAAACAACAGGATACTAACAAAAGAGAGCTGTTAAAAGGGAGCCTGAGATCCAGAGTCTCCCCCCCCACCGCCTTTTTTTTTCTTCTTTCTTTCGACTCTTAGGACATTTACCCATTTACCAGCACTAAACCCATATATCCTCTAACTTCTTTTCAGGGATAGTCCCATGCTCTAAATCCAATCTTTCACTTGTAAATACAGAGTGTATATCCAATCATTCATTTCCTATTCTGGTCTGAGCCTCTGTTAATCCAATCACTATCCCAGGATTCCACTCTAATTGCTCACATCAAGGTCAACTTTCCCCACTGACAAATCCCATGCCAGTCTACCTGTAGGAGTACTGAACATGTGAATTCCTACCCTCTCCTTTCCATCTGTCTTCTCAAATATATTATCCTGCTAATTCTCCCCTCACTTTACTAATAATTTCTTCTTAATCTCCTTGATAGCTCCCCCTCAACTCCTTGAATTCCCAACATCAGAGTATTTTAAATTTCAGTCCTTAAGCTTCTATCTATACTCTTGCTTGGTGGCTTCATCCTGGGTCATGGCTTTAAATATCACCTATGTGTTTTCAGCCTCCTAAATTTGTATATTCAGTCTGGATCTCTTCTCTTGGCTCAAGACTCGTAAATGTAACTGCCTCCTGGACCACTCATATTGATATTTAATAGATAATGTAACATGTAATGCATTAAGAACACAACACAGGTAAAAATGATCTTCATCTCAACAAACTCACTCCAATGAGGTTCTGCTGACCAGTTAGTATGCAACAGAAATAATGAAGTTGCCAAGTCAAGATTCTTAGTTTAATCCTGTTTTCTTCTCCCTCACTGTATACATGATCCCATGACCCTGATTTTCAAAACACACCTAGAATCTGATCTCTTCACCTCCATCGCTAACATCCCTTTTTAAGGTGTTACACATCTGGTTTATGGCAATGGCCTTATCACCTTGCTTTTGATCTCTGTCCTCCCATTTCTTTCCAAAACAGTAGCAAGAGTGATACGGTTAAAAACTACACCAGATACTACACGGCTTAACTGAAATTTTTATTTTGGTACTCTGAATAGGGTTATGAACTTGAGTTCAAAACCAAAACCATAATCTTTCCCAACCTGTTCCTTCTCCAGTGTTCCTCCTATCTCCATAGAAAGTACCGCTATACACCTAGGGGCTTAAGAATGAAAGATGGGCTTCAACCCTACATTTACCTCATAAATACTTGTGATACTTGTTCACTTGGCCCTTTCTGCACTGCCACCACTAATTCCTGCACCACTGCTGGCCTCCTAGACAGCAACAAAAGGCTTCTAAAACCACGGCTACCCATATTTACTCACAACCTAGCTTCCCTCTCCTGAGTCATTAGCTTAACTGATTTCCAAATTTGGCAATATTATCATATCTCTCCTTATTTTTAAAACTCTTTAATGGTTTCCCTTGCACTGAGGATAAATATCAAATCAGCCTACTAGACTTGTATGATCTAACACCTGTTTACTTTTTAATGTCTTCCTGTGCCTCTGCCCTCTGCCCCTAGCTGGCCACTCTGGGTTTCTTCCACTCCCTCCTGTGCGCCCTGCTGCCCCTGCATTCAAGATCCCTGAATACGCTCTTCCTTTTGTCCGAAGTGTGCTCCTCCCAACCCTATTACTTACTGCCCCATCCTACTCCTTTTGTTCAGTCTTTATATCCTTGCTATATATCCTTTACATTCCCTTGCTACTGTGCTCCTCCATTCTTCATAGACTTTCTCTGTAGCAGTCATCATGTTTTTAAAATATTTACAGTCTGAATAATTCTTTAACACGTATCCCAGACTGGAAGAGGAAGGTAGAAATTGCTAACACCTTCAGGTAGTAAATGGTATCTTATAACCTGCATATACAGCAGGCATTAACAGCTACAGTTTTGTCTTATAGGACATCTTTCAGTAGAAATCTGGTTCCTAGTTATTGATAAACAAGTTTACCACTCAGTCATCTAAAATGCTTATTTGTATTAATACTGCAGTTAAGATACAGAAAAAGGAAAAAAATCCATTTGTTTTTCTGATACCAGAACCAACCCATATGAAATAAGAGATCTCCAAATTCTCTATTAGAGAGTTGCACTTAGGAAATCTGGGTATTCAAGTAGATACTTCTTATAGAGTCAGCTTGGTGTTAGCTACAAATTTCAACTGCTAAGAGCTTGAGGGTTTCAAGAAAGGCTCTCAGAATTCTGCAACTATAGGAATACTACGAAGAATCTGCCCCCGACCTATCCAACCGTGTCAGGTACCTAACAGCTGCCAAATATTTCCTGAGTTGGCTAATTTATAAATTAGCAAAAAAAAAAAAAAAAAACAAAAACACAGAATCTGTTAGTATTCTACTTACCGGCCCTCAGTGGCCTTGGAACACCTCCAACAAAAATTGTTTTTCGGGGATCCAAAGGCTGAGAACCATCCATAACAAAATCACTATCACTTAAATTCCAAGGACGTATCTGAACCTATGATGGAAATGACATTGGGTGTTACTGTTTTTATTTTTAAAAAATTTGTATAACTGGATCTGAAAACAAATTATTGTTAATTCTATCTAAGCTGCATAAATCACCTGGATGTTTTAAACAGAACTCTTTACATGGTAGTTCATTTTTAAACAAAAATTTCAAAACAGTTTCTGTAAAACTTACACTTGTAGTCTGGAGTTCCTGTGGCATTTACTTACTGGTTTATCCTTGATAGTAGGGCTGGAAACACACAAATAAAGCTTCCCATCCTCCTCAATACAAGCGTCAATTAGTGCCTGAACTGAGCTCTCTTCTTGAAAGAGGAGGAATGCATAGCCTGGAAGAACCATGGAAAATGAGACAATACAGCAACAAAGTAACTCAGCCCCAATTTCAGTACTGGTTAGAAAGTAAATGCTACTGAAAAAGGAAAACGAAAACAAAAACAAAAACACCCAAACATATTAGGACTTGAATCATTATGCCTTCTATAGAAGAACCTTATACCCTCTGGAATATATTAAAAAAATAGTAAAGCAATTATCTGCCTTCTATGGAGCACTTACTCTCAGGTACTATACCCATAGCTTTACATCAATCATTTCATTTGATTTTCACAAGTCTACAGTATATGAAGTGCTGTTTCCATCTTACAGAAAAAACCAAACCAAACCAAGAGAATAAGAGCTTTTATTACTTGATCAAAGTCAATCTCACGGCATGTAGGTAGCTGAATAATTTAAAACTCAAGTCAGCCTTAATGTCTCCCTTGCTCTTTCTACTAATAACACCATGTTCTTAGAACCTTTGCAGCAGTAGCCTGGATGTATTAGGAACCAAAATCTCCTTGAAATGCCTTCAAGATAATACATGTTCTAGAGGACACTTTTGGACTACAGCACACTTGGAAAGACCCAGAAAATTCCCTAAGTAGAGGGAAAATTCCAGTCTTTTAAAAAGTTCCAAAAGCTACTGAGAAAGTTACCCTAGGAGACTGGAATGAACGTGTTCTTTAATGACAGGGCAAAAGTTTTAAATCAAATCTCAACTTGGATAAACAGTGGAATACTTTTGTCAAGCTGGAGACTGTCTGGAAGTGGATACAAGCTGGTATAGAATCCTGTTCCATCAGGAAGTGTATCTTCCTTCCTTTCCTGGTGGACAACCAGCTGTCAATCTTTAGTTAAAAACCGCACATCCAGCAAGGCATGATATAAATTATATCAAAGGAAGCATACAAATGTATACATTTTAAATTCTCTATTACGTGATTATTCCCAGCAGCTGGTAAGTGTAAGTGACCTAGAAACCTGCCTTGCGTCAACAATATTTCCCTGCAAATACATGTACAGCATGGGGATCTAGTCCCAGTGTAAAGGAGCCACCAACAGGCCATGTACATCTGGATCTGCAACACAGTGGGAAGTGCGAGGTCCTGCTTTACTCAGAACTCAGAAAACACAGCTTATTGTCAACAATGGCTTTTATGTCACAAAGGTTTGATGTGGCACAAAAGTACTTCCTTTCAATAAAATACTTGACTGCACAGAGAAGAAACCTGAAGGACTGAAACCAATCTACACAAAGAGAAACTTCTAAAGATAAGATTAGGAAAGATTAAAAACACATTTTAGACTTCATTTAAATATGTTTGAAAAAATGAAGACTGGCTTCCTTCTTGTTGTTGCTTGTTTTTTGAGATAAGGTCTTGCTATGTACCAGGTCAGCTGTGAGCCTGCTATGCAAGCCAGGCTGGCCTTGAACTCATAAGCCTCCTGCTTTAATCTCCCTAGTGCTGGGATTACAGGTGTGTACACAATGCCAGGCAAGACTGGTTTTCTTTAAGGCCTTAATTTCGATAAAATCTAAGGATATGAGAACTACAGTGGTTCTGTAATAAAAGAACATTTACTAAAATAATGTTTTAAACTTGTTATGCTTATGAAAAAATATATCACAAAAATTAAGCAATATGGTATGTAAATTATGACCTAACTAATCCAAGTCATTAGATATTAAAATATTTGCACAGAAACAAACCACATGATAATCTTTAGAACTTATTAAAGCAAACTAATGATTACATAAAGTGAATGTTGTTCACTGCAAAGGACACACATACTTGTGTGGCTAGCATCTAAAACAGTGATGGCAAATCTTTTAGAGACGGAGTGCTCAAATTGATACCCAAAACCCACTTATTTATTACAAAGTGCCAACAATGCAATTATACCTGAATGCTGAGGTTTTATTTTTTAATAGATTTTTATTAAAATTTATCCAAAATTACACAGTCTTACAGGCCATTACACAAGCTTAGAGACTACAATACACTGTACCTTTTGCTTTTGACAGTGAGCAATGCAAATAACAACATAAATGCAGCATTAAGTCACGGCTACATAAAGTTACTGTAGTACCTAGTGTACATGTCACTATTTTAAATTAGGGTTATTAGGTTCTTATTTTTAAGATACCATTATTCCTCTGGATTCCCATTCCCCTCCCCCTTTGCCTGCTTCTTGTTCCCTTGAACCCTTTTGTCTATTAGCTTACATCTAACACTTTGCCTTTTTGTATCCATTGTTTACCCTTCTCTTTTGTTTGTATTTTGCCTCATTCAAATGAGGGATATCATATGGTATTCCCGCTTGTGAGTCTGGTTTATTTCAGTCAACATTATATTTTCTAGGCCCATCCATTTTCCTATAAATGACTCTAGTTAAAACAACTCACGTGCTTGTGTGCTGACAGAGAGGGCTCTGCATGCCCGCTGTGGCACGCATACCATAGGTTCGCCACCACTGGTCTAAAAGCTCAAGTCCTTGCTAAAATGACAAGGCACCTGTACTTACTGGATACTTCTGTACCAGTGTTCTTCTACACCACAGGAAATGATGGATTACAGAAGTGATAAATACTTGAGAACAAGATTGGAGATACTGGCTTTTGATAATGGCTACCATGAACTATATAAATGTACCAAAAAAAAAAAGAAAGCCTATGATTTTCCAGTGCTAACCTTTTTTTCTTCCTTCTTTTTAGTTTGAGAAAATAAACACTGAAAAAAAAAACCCACCCTATGATAGCAACAACAGCAATAAAGACAATTATTCCATTTCATCAGATTTGTTTAACCCCACGTTTCTAGGCTTCGAATGCACCATTGCCTTAAATGAACAAGTACACTCAGGCAAAAATTTGTATCTGTCATCACCCAAACCAATTCTAAATTCCTTCTAAAATTATAGTCATCCCTTGGAATCCACTAGGAGTGGGTCCACAACCTACCCGAAAAACAAAATCCAAAGATACTCAAGTCTATTATATACAACAGCATAAGCAAATACTGTATACTTTAAACCATCTATTATTACATAAGGTAATATAATGTAAATATATTATATAAATATATATTATATAAATATAATGTTACTATATTATATTGTCTAGGAAATAATGACAAGAAAAATAGCCATGTATGTTCACTACAAATGCAAATTTTTTTTCACTGAAAAGATCTGCTCCATGGTTGAATGTATCTGTCCATGGACAAAGAATCTGAAGATACAGAGGGTCAACCAAATGTTTTAATCCTTGTCTGAAACTGTTCAACTTTGTTTAACTAAATTGCACAGTAGCTTTTTTATTTAATTCAAAACTTTTCAGTGAAGCTTTTCTGGACCAAAATAATTTCTCTATCCTGTATTATTTACTGGTGTTTACATCACTTATTGGGCAACTATCATCTGTGAATTACTAAGAATACAAGAACAAAAAACACTACTTATAAACTTTAGTGAAAACACAGCTTACATATGACAGTAACAAACAATCACATTTGTAAAGTTGGGAAGATGTCACACTGCAACTATGATGAATGCTATGAAAGACGGTGCTAGAAGTTGGGATTGGGATGGCTGACAAAAGGACAAGGACCTTCATTAGGGTGGTCCTCAAAGATTCTGGAGGGCAACTGACACTTTAGCTGAGATGCAAAGGTGGGTGGAGACATGAAGATAAAGAGCTTTGGGGAGAACCTTACGGCCAGGACAGTGTCGCTCAGAGAAGTGCTGTGGTAGCAAGAGCAGGACTGGTTTGGGGATGGTTACTCACTTCAGAGTCTGCCATTTGCAATGCTGACTAACAGAACTGATAATGTTCATCTCTTCTTCCCCTCTTCCTTCTGTCACTGTGGGCAGGGCCCTCCTACTCCCCAGAAATGGTTGCCTCCGTCACAGGACTGGCTCAGTAACATGAACACTGTGATCCTAGTCCTCTGGTCATCAGCCACAGGGGGATCTTAAGAGTAAGTGGTTAATGCAACTAATCATCCTCCTAACATTTTTCCCTTTTATAAAACTGGGAGTTCAACTATAAATAAGACAACTTCACACAGATCTCCATTGCACTGAGTGGAAGGGTGCTTTTCACATGCCCATCTGACATTACTTAGAATGATGCTTCAGACAGGGAAAACACAACATCCACTGGCTGGAGTTTATGAAACCCTGTCTGCCACAGCGGAGCCTCTCGAGAGTCTCCCACCATCCTTGGCTGGCTTCAAGTCAGCTGGCACACTTCTCCTGACCATACTGCCTGTCTCAAGCCAGGCCACCAGCCTCCATGTTTGCTTATGTTTATATAAAGTCTCTTATGTTCAATTCTTAAAAAACTATAACACAAAGTAAGCAACTGACATTATTTCTCTTGCTCTGATCCAATGTACTTGCTAACAAATATTAACAGTAAAACTTCTTACCTTTTGGTGGAAAATAGGACTTGCTTTCTGCTTTATGAGGCCAATCTACTACCAAAGGCCCAAATCTTCTGAAGCTAGCAGTTATTTCATCTTTAAAAAGTACAATGATATATGTTAGGAACTATATTTAATAATTAATTTTAAGATATGCCATATTTTTAATTACTTCAAAGATTTACTATTTTAAAGTGCCAAATATGCTAAGGTAAAGTAGAATCTAAACAAAGAGAATATCCTTATTAAGATAATATGGAAAGCCTACAACTATTTTTGCCAAAATAAGTTTATTTTTAAGCAGCATATAGGAAAAAATAATTACAGTACTCTGTAAATTTAAGAATTTTATGTAACTTCATACGAACATGGATGACTTTATATTACACTTCACAGTACACTTATGAGTAGTGCTGGCTTAAAAAAAGTCAACTTTCTATCAAGTTAAATAGAGCTGTTGCTCCTTCACAAGTAAAATCATATTCTTGTAGGAAAAGAATGGTTTCCAGAAACAGACTGGAATAGCTATAATGCTGGTAAAATGTAATGAGGTCTAACATATAGAGGTACCTTCACTGAGAATCATATACTATATGGTTACAGCCAATCATATATTCTAAGCTATGGAAGTTTTACCATCTTGATTAATAGTCAGAGTAAGTGTGTGGACATTTAAATCAGAACCGAAAAATTCCCCAAAATATAGCAGTATCTTCTCTGTTAGTTACTGATGAGTGCTGATTTTCCCATAACATCATAAACATAGCTCAGTACTTTTAATCTTTATCCCATTTTTACATATGATCATTTTCATATTTTTATTGGCCTCATGTTTCACATTTCACATATTTATTAGCCTTTATATAACCTGAATTTTCAACTTTATGCTCTGTTTTCCATTTCCCTTTTGCATTTTATAGCCTCTTTCTTACCCATTTCTAAGAGTGTATTTATCCCGAAATTTAAATTTTGATGGTCACGTACTGCAGACAGTTTCATGATTGAGTTCATTTATTTGTGTAAGTATGCATGTGTGCATATGTGTGTTATTTAAAAAGTTTCATGCATGATATATTTAAAAATGTTCTATATGTAAAAATTAAGTAGGATATGACCTAGGGGGCTGGGGATTTGGCTCAGTGATTAGAGTGCTTGCCTTGCAAGCACAAGGCCCTGAGTTCGATCCCCGGCACCACAAAAAAAAAAAAAAAAAAAGTAGGATATGACCTAGATATGGATATCTTATTTTCAAAAAATGTTCACAGCAACAATATGCACAAGACAAAAAGAATAAAAACTTTAAAAATTTGTTTTGTTTTATTTTGAAAACCAAGTCACCTTACCTTCATCAATATCTGGAGGAAGCCCACCAACAAAAACTTTCCGAGAAAAGCGTTCTATTCGTTCTCCATTTTGATGAGTTGAATAACATGTGGGTGAATTTAAAACACCAACTTGATCACTGTGGCCATCATCCAGCAAGCCATCATCTATTGGAAACAGGGACGAACGACCTAAAACATAAGCACAGTATAACTTGGGTATCAGGTCTAAAAAATGATAAACTCAAGCATAAAAATTTCAAAGACAAACTCATAGGCTTAAAAAATAAAGATGACACAGGTGTAAAAAATTAATAAAAATTCAGATAGTATGTGATTTTTAATTACTGAGATTCAAGAGAGAAGCAATCTGAAGAATGACTCATGAATAAACAGTCATGACAATTATATTGTAAAAGAAACACTAATTCAATTTTTTATGGACAGCAGCAAGAATCTGATGTATGGGGAACAGACTAGATATGTAACAGGAAAGTTTCGCTATTGTTTTTTGCTCATTTGTTTGTTAGTTTTGAGGCAGGGTCTCACTGTGCAGCCCAGGCTGGCCTTGAACTCAAGGCGATCCTCCTGCCTGAGCCTCTCGAGTGCTGGGATTACAGGTGAGTACCACGAGGCCTAGCTGCAGAATTCTTAAGAAACTGGTAACAGAAAGGAAATGGCACAGACTAAATAGAGAAGAAGACATAATCAAAAACTACTTACAGGCTAAGTAAAGACAAAGACAATGAATTGTATTTGTATACAAGATTTTGAGCTAACTTACTACATGTGTGCCAATTCTATGAAAGTGTAGAAGGGGCTTCGGCACATGTGCAAAACAGAAAAAGGCATCCCTTCCAGGACTCTAGTCCCCATTTGGGCCTTCCCTTCAGAAGTGCACCCTTGTCCAGGGCACAGCCTGTGTGACCCTCTGAAGCAATTCTGTGGCTAGAACACTGCAGGCATCACAGAAAAAATAAAATGACCTCATAAAAGAGTCTCCTCTCTCCAGGAAATGCACATTTAGAAAAGGTAAGGTTGGTACATACAATTACAGTATATATCCACAAGAAAGCATTGAAGTGCTTCAGAGGAAGGGTACTGCAAAAATAAAGTAGTCTGTCCATTAAAAGGGTGATGTGTTACATCTCCCAAATGACATTATATTTTATGTTTAAGGATATGTAGACTCTTTGAAGGTAGTGGTTTTAGTAAAGTTAGATGGGAGTCACATATAATTAGAATTCTGTCAAGTACAGATAGCAAATGAAGACTAGTTCTTAGAAACTATCAGAGAAGGGGAAAGAGTAAGAATGTAGACAGGACTTTTTCTTTCAAGATTAAGTGAAGGATTTTGGAGGGATGAAGAGATATGCATGCACTCTACAGCATGTGTCTTCACCTATAAAATAACACTCAACCAAAAGTGTTACTACCATGATATCATCTTTAAAAATATGATATGATAAAGATGTTCTGTAAACAAAGACTATCAAAATATGCTGTCTTGCTTATAATGGTGGTTAGGGGCAAAAAGAAGGGGGCTACACATCTGAGTGAGCTACTTAGCTAGGCAGATGCTGGATACAGGAATGGGAAGTTTATAACCACAAGAGGGACAAAGATTGTATTTGGTATATAAAACAGGAATTATTCTATGGATTTTCTGAAAGACATCCATGTTCACTGAGTAACTTAGTATCAATTTAGCTTTCCAAATACTTTTGTTATCAGAAAGAGGGGCCAATGGAAAAAGGGTGAACATTCTTTGTGACAGATGAAACTCTTCAACATGAAATTACAGATTGAGGATCCCTTTTCTGAACTGCTGGGGTCCAGAGTGTTTCACATATTGCAATTTGGAGCTGTTCAGATTTTGGATTTTCTGATTAGGGATACTCAACTTGTATTTTTACTGAATAAAATGAACCTCATAAATATCCATTAAAATGATAACGTGATCACTCAGTTCAACTTCTTAAGATTAGACTTCCATTATATAATTGTGCATTTTAAAAGGATAAGATTAGGTAGAGAAATGACATGCATACTATGTAGTTTTTAGGAGAAAAAGGATGAATCTAAATGCTGTACTTATTTCAGCCATGCCAAAACCTTGGAAATTATTTCATTCTGAAGTGTCCTAATACATAAACTTAGCAGTACGTAACACAAGTAACCAAGCCTAAAAGACTTTTACCTTAGGATCATATTTCTTAGTACAACTAAAAAAAAAATCTATAATCTATTTATCAAAGTTCGGCTGATCAGAGGGTGCAACAGAAAGCCTAAGAAGATTTCACACAGGAGACACTAACAAAATCTACTGACTGCTTTCTCTTAAGAAGCCATAAAAGTCATGGATTTTATACTCATTTAAAAGAGGAGTTAAGAGTGTCAATCACCAACAAAATACTACTTTTTATCTTGCCAATTGTCCTTCCCTATAACCCAAATACATGACTACAAAAGAACCACTACGTAAGGTACACCTATCATGTACGGTGTACTTCAAATACACTTTCTAAGAATGATGTACACATATTTTCAGGTTCTTATACTTCAAGAAATAAAAATACAATATAAAGGAGATACAACATAAATTCTGTGGGATGCAGCAAAAGCCACACCTAAAAGAAGAGTTATGGTTCTAAGTGCACTTTATGAAACTAGAATCACTTAAATCCACTAAATTTCTGGCACAAAAAGATTTTAAAATAGAAAATTAAATACAAAAAATATAGGAAATTAAAAACTGAAATTAATGACATAGAAAAGAGACTAACACTAAAGAACATCAATAAACCCAAAATTGATTCTTTGAAAGCTTATAAAAATTGATACCTCTAGGCAAAGCTCACCAAGAGAAAAAGAAAATTCAAATTACCAATATTATGTATAACAAAGGTAATGTCAACCAATACAAAACTTACAGATGTTAGAATATTAAAATAAAAGAACTATTATGGGCAATTTATGCTAAGAAACTTAACAACTAAAGGAAATGAGCAAATCCCTGGAAGAAAGTTAACCTTTTAACACTGGCATAAGAATAAAAACAAAATCGAAATAGTTTTATATCTGTTAAAGAATAAACTAAAATCATGACATGAAAACAAACTAAAAAACCAAAAACCTTCCAATAAGGAAAACTCCAGGCCTACACAGCTTTACTGGTAAATAAACTAGACTTTTGAAAAAGAAGTAACAGCAGTTTTAGACATCTTCTTTCAGAGTGTAAAAAAAGAAAAACTTCCTAACTTATAGCCCTGATACTAAAACTTGATAATACTAAAAGAAAACTCACATACTAATATCCCTCATAAAGAAAGATGCAAAAATCCTAAATAACATATTGGCAGAATATAAAAACACGGTATCTTCATTAATTGGAATGGGCTTTAAGCAAATGAAAATGCTTCAGCACTATTCTTAGTCACCAGGAAAATTAGTACCACAATGAGACCCTACGTATACACCTATAAGAATGGATAAAATAAAAAAGTCAATGATCTAAAGTCAATTTCATACTCTTTGGAGTGTAAAATTGGCAGTTTCTAATAAAGTCAAATATACAATTATTCTATGGAACCAGTCCGTTCACTCTGAGTTATACATCCAAAGGAAATGAGGACATGTTCACACAAACACACAAAATGGTTACACAAACATTCATGGAATCTTAATAACAAGCTCCAAGTGGCCAACTTAAATGTCTTTCAATAGGGAAATGATAAAACAGTGGTATATCGTAAGATGAGATTCTATTCACCAAGCCAAAAGAAATAACTGACAGTAATTTTGGTGAAAATCTACTCACACACACAAAAAAAATGCACACAACTTTTCATTCTTTCTACAAAAAATGTTGCTGTATACAATGAAAACTGCATCATGAGTTTCCTACCTGGAAGCAGCTAAAGGTTGAACTCTGCTCAAGCTTGTATGGCAGACTGATGGCTGCCCTAATGTCTGGTCGCCCTAATGTCAGGTCACCCTGCGCATCCAAGTAGGTCTCTGCATAGCACACCATGTACGCACCCTAGAAACTCCAAAGCTGCTGACCCTGGAAGCCATGCCACTCTCCCAAACATTAACAATTAGACTTTTCAGACTTTAGCTTTATTCTAGAATCTCAGACTAAACACATTTCCCAACCCATCAACAGGAAGAGTCAGGAGATGAAAAAATGTTTGTGGAAATATAGTCAATTTGCAGCTTGAATCTAAATACGGTTCTTTGGATTCAACAGGCTACCTCATAATTTTATTTACTGAATGTTCTTATAAAATAAAAATACATAAAGTATAGAAATTAAAGATTAATATGAATATTCTTCCTTTTTGGATGCCAGCAGTCAAGGGTAGATAATCTACTTGTGTGACAAGATTTTTATTTAATATGCAAGGACTTAAAATTTATTGAAGTAATAGAGATAAATTCAGGCTGGATCTCTCTTGAGCACCGTTTGTTTAATGAAATAGTCTCACTGACGAGCTATACTGCTCCAAACAACTCAGGAAACTATGGATCTATTGCCTAAAACTATCTTGTCCCAATAACAATTTTGTTACTTTCTCATAGAGAATAAGACACTTATTTGTAATCTATTATTTTTAGATGCACATGTCTTTGCAAATTTAATTTCTAAATATATTTGCCTTAAAATTAAGTTCATTAAAATTTGGTCTTCTTTAAAACTTGGTATGGTTGGATGTAGGTGTGGCGCAGTCTTTTGAGGGAGGGAAAAGCAGGGTCTGCAATTTTTCCTCTTTAAATGAACAGAAAATAAAGATTTTAAGCTTTACAAGCCATATACACTCTGTTGCAATGACTCAACTGTGCCATCATTGTAGCTCCAAAGCAGCCAGGCAAAAAGGAAGTAAATGGGTAAATAATAGCTGCGTTCCGATAAATGCTGTTTATAAAAACAGGAAGCTTGGCCTGTGGGACCCTGTTTGCCAATCCCCGTGACGAAGTATTATCCTGGCATTTTTTTCATGCACTATAGATCCTGTCTATTCTTTGATAATTACTGAAATTATATTTCAAAGACTACATATCAAATACATAGTATATGTTATTAATAATTCCTTATTAATGATAGCATGTAAGTCTGAATAAAACAAACTTTAGTAAGTGGACTTCCATAATTTGTCTGACTTTAAAATTATTTTTCTCATCTTCCTATTCTATATGTAATGTGTAACTCAAGCTTTGAGTTTAATCTGGTAGGAAAGACTGTTTCCTAGGGCTTAGTACTATTAACTAAAATATGTTATTTCTATGACTTAAAATACTCTATATAATTTTTATTCTTTCTGGAGCATAGCAGCCCTTTTATCCTCTATTAAAGGGATAGATTGTAATCCAGTAATATTTTAAATGGAGTGAAAGAGCTTAAACTACACTCCACACCTCCCTGCATAATCCAGTACCCCACTCCAACCCAGACCAGTATGTCCACTCCCAGAATGGAATAAAAAACAAAACAAAACAAAACAAAAAAACACTGAACAAAAAGTAGAAACAAAAGAGAGGTAGTTCTCCAGCTGCTGTAGTCGGCTCCCAATGCATCTCCAGGCAGCCCTGAAGGGCAGGACTCTGGCCCCTGGAGGACAGGGGTCCCAGGAGGACCATGCAGTAGATTATGGATGAAATGCAGGGAAAGAAATCTTTGGTTTTTCTTCATTATTACCAATATAATTACATTTTGATTATTCCAAAGTTAGCATAGTTCATAAATTAGTACCTGGAACCAGTTTGACTTAAAGCTCGTATTGATCTTGTCAAGCAAATTAAAAAATACATAAAGTCATTTTGGTAGTAATTTGGTCTAACGACAGTCAGGTGGGAAGTCTGTTCAATGGCAACAGCACCCCTTGCCTGACTGAAAGGTGAGTCAAAGGCAGCAAGTAATAGGAACAAAGTGGCCCTTGCTAAACTGGACTGTGAAGGTCCACAGGCCTCGTGAACCAACACTGTTCATTCAACACTGTGCTGGTTAAAAGAGCTATGACTTATTTCTACAAAAATTACACCAGCTCACACACAAAGTAGGAGATTCATTTTTTCTAAAAGGAAAAACAAATAAACGAGTAAGTGCAGTTTCTTTGACAGATCAAATCTACAACATGAAGCTCATAAAAGAGGATCCTTGGTAGTTAAAAAAGTTAGCAGTCTGAGATTGGAAATGTTTAGTATAGAATGGGGAAAATTAATAAAAAGAGTCAGACAACTATTTCTAGCCCTTTCTGAAACATTCCTTTGGTATGTAGGTCTTTTAAAAAAACATTGTATTACAACTAAAACCTCAGAGTAAAAAATTTTAATGATCTCTCTTTTACTTGAGTATCAAAATAAAAAATTTAGAAGTAGATTCTAACAATGCCCAGAGAACCACCTAAAAAAATTAATACAGTAATGCCACAAAATCTGAAGGGAAAATTCCGGCATCAATCCCCTCTTATACCAAGCCGAATATGTACAAAAACCGTCACATCTTTTTTTTTTTTTTTTTAATACTTAACCATTTTTTAATTTATTTTTCTTGTAGTACTGGGGATTGAAGCCAGGGCATTTGCACTGAGCTACATCCCAAGTCCTTTTTTTATATTGAGACAAAGTCTTCCTAAATTGCCCAGAAGGGCTCAAACTTGCAATCTGCCTGCCTCAGCCTGTCACATCTGTCGGAGGGAGTGCCTCCCGGGGAAGCAGTTCTGAAGGCGATCACATTTACAGCTCCCAGCAGACAGAGATGTACAAGAATGGGAGCAAGTTCCTATCTAAAAATGGGGAAAGAAACTTTTGTTTTCCCTTTGTATCATAACTATAGTCCACAACTACTGAACTGAGATTTAAGAAGATAAGTAACAACATGTTGCCTTCTTTCCTATGAATTTACTGAATTGTGATGTAAGTCACTAAAGTTAAAAAATGAAGTGTTTAACAAGAAAAGAATCCTAAATTCCTCCACAGTTGCAAAAATACCTAAAAATCAGACTGGTAAACATGGGCTGTTTCAAGAGAACTGGAGCTCCACACTGCATAGTGAAATAAATTAGTCCATAGACCTAAAAATAGGCACTAAATTTCTTAACTTTCCCACCCTCTTCTCAGCATGCTAATAATGGTCTTCAGAAAGTTACTCAGCTTCAGCTTTCTCAAACTTTTGAGTTTCGGTCTCTTAGTTAAAACACTGAAGAGACAAAAGATTTAGTCAAGCATTTGAAGAAATGATTCCAATTGTGAAGCTGAATTTAGATGATCTAAAATATGAAACATGAACCACCACTTAAGAATCTAAAATCCAGTTTGGCTTGTCAGTGGTGGCAAAAGTCTTCTTTCTTTGTTTTCAAAGTACTCACTCATGACTCAGTGAAAAGTAACTGAAGCACTGGTACACATATACAAAATTTGTCTCCAGGTGTTTTGATTAGTGCCCATCCTCCATAACCTAACAAAAATTCCACAGGTCAGGGAGAGCACTTTTTATTCAGTGTGGCACAAACAACAACCAGAAGTGTGGAAATATCATGATTACTGCTTACACAGTGGATAGTCTAGCAGTGTTATTTTTGCTTCCTTTCATTCTACATTTCTCTCCCTCAATTTCTAGATAAGAAAAGGAGACAGGCAAAGTTTTAGTCACCAAAAATGTCAGCTACTTTTCTAGACAATTCAGAAATACTCCTGCATCATGTAATCCTAGGATACCAAAACATATGGGGAAATCCTTGAGTGTGTGGGGGGAAGGCGAGTGTGGGTGTTAGAGAGAAAGGATAGTAGTATTATGAGACAAATACTAGCAGCATGATTTCTACTAATCAGTGTTAGCAGTAATGTACTTAATATACATGCAATTTTTCAACTGAATCAAACAGAAAAAATAACCTAGTTGTAAATTATGTGCCACAAATAAAATTAATCTGTTATAGTTTAGAGAACGGAAAAATCGCATTGCATATCATCTTTACTAATAGCTATGGAAACAAATTTGATAAGAAAACTATAAATGGCAGCTTCATGATATACAGAAATAGTTTTTTTTTAAAGTTAAAAGACTGCATATAGTTTAAATCGAGCAATTTTATTAAATAACCATAATTAGTATGAAAATATACCTTAATGGTTAAGAGAGTTAGAAATAAAAACTTTTATAAGTGCCCACATCAAAGTTTAATTGTCCTATGAGTTTTCAGACACTGCATAAATTATCTGGAGCAATTAATTACAACACTGATCAGTAAAACCCAATTAGAAACAGTTATCCCATAGCAAACAGAAATGAATTACCTCGTCTTCGCCCATAACTCCTTGCTGCATGTAAACAAAGGAGAAATTGTAAAATGTCAGAACTAAAAATAAGCCCACACCTACAAATATTTGTGATTTGAAAGGCTATGTGGGCACATGGAAATCAGTGCTACTTTAAGAGCTACGATAATGATACCACATAACATTTGCATCACATTTTACCGATTACAAAACACTTTCATTAGATATGATATATATGTCATGTGAACCATATAACAGGATGTGCACAATTTATTCTCCCTCATATTGAAAACTCATAAGTAAATACTTGCTTCATCTGATCTTGATAGGAATATATAATTTTCAGTTAAATAGCATCCAAAATATTTTTCTCAATGAATAAAAGCAATCTGAATTCTTATTTTTCAATTCATTACAGAGACCAATATGATATACTGTCCAACAAAAAGCTATTCAGACACAGTCCATATTACACCAAGCCTTCCATGAGAGGAGTACTGGAAGATACAGATGAGTGATAAACTACTACTAAACTGATGCTGTGAAGCACCTACAGCTTTGATGGAAGGGAAAATATCAACGCTGTTCAAACTTGCTTAGAGAAATGGTTAGAGATACACTATAGCTGATAATGCTTTCTATTCAGATATGTGTCTACTTCTGAGTTCAGAAGGATTCATATGCAAATTACTTTTAATAGTGTGATATGTTAAGCATTGTAAAAATATAAAGTAGAAAGGCATTTCCATTTATATTACTAACAGTTTACACCATTGTTATGCAGAAAAAAATATGGCAATTATCTTCAAAAGAAACTACAGTTTGATAAGATCTACAACTTGGTTTAGTGTAACTCCTCCTCCGAATCTGAACACACAGTAATTATTTTTATCCTAGAATATATAAAATTAAGCAATAACCAAATGATGACTGTTAAAAAATTAAGATCTTAATTCATATTAATAGATTTTGTTCAGGCCTGCAAAAAATTCAATGTTGAATAAATCTCAAATGAATGTATGTATTGAATGTTGTTAGAAATTTAGTCTATCCAAAAGTATAAAAGCTCAAGATCAAAAGGAACTATTTCACATCATTCAATATGCTCTCTTATAGAAGTTTTACAAAATGTATTTTTAATTTTATACTAAGACTTTAAGATAAATTATGTGGTTATACAGTGAGGCGATATTGTTATTTTCTCTATACTAAAAAGTAGGAAAAACAAATCCATCAACTCTTATACTTCCAAGAAATAAATTAATAAATATATGGTTTATAACAGAGTCTTCTGAACTATCTTCATATCTCTGGCATTACAGTGTTTTGATTTAGCTGTACAGCCCAGCTCGCACTTGGCCTGCCGTGGGGCTTCAATGACCTCAACGCCTGGCAGACTGATTTCATACTTCACCTGACTTATATATTAATCTAAGGTGAGGGTAAGAGTGGAAGTTGTATTTAGAATTTTATTGTGTATGTCTTCTAAGAGTTACAAAGGCCTTAAGAAAACGTTTCATAGCACTGGGAGATTAGCTGTGGAAAACTGGATTGATAAAAAGTAATTTTAATACAGCTATCAAGGAAAAGGTATAAAAGAGTGAATTCCCTGAGCCTGGAAATGGACATGTCCCAAATGCTTACAAGTTTCAAGAGTTAGGTCTCCTGCTTATCCCTAAGTATGGCCTATGATATGAATCCAGTATAAGTTTGCTTTGGAGAATTTTATTTATGGATGCTCTTGACTAGAGAGATGAAGATTTATAAAGCAAATGAAACTATTTTCAGCAAGATTAAAGTCAAGTGATGAATTATTATGAAGTCATAATACAACACATAATTCTTGACCTGAGAAAATCAATGACATCATAACCAGTTTATGTTCCTAACTTTTATTCTTAGCTACAGCTACTCAGTATTAAGACAGTGAATATTTCATCTCATTCTTAGGCTAGAACATAATTTAGAAAATCTCTTCAATTATCTCATACCTGAGGAATTTTAGAGTTCCATAAAGAGCTATTTCATTTATTTTTTGGACAACACTCAGGAGGCAAGTCCTTACATTACCATAAGTAGAACTGACTACAGATGAAGCTAAAGCACATAAAACGTTTCCTATTTGCTGTCATGGAAATAACCAATCTGCTATCATTTCAGTAAATGATAGTGTTTATATTCAGTTTTCTATGTAAATTTCTAGGTTATGTTCCACTGTAATACTGAATCACAATATCATAAACTCCCAGTGAAAAAAAGAAACTCATTAAATGACCACTATGCTTTTAAAATTTCTGTAGTCTTCTTCTTTAATTTGAAATGTTTAAGAAAAAATTAGAGAGGGAAATCGTGTATAAAAATTTATTTGTAACACCAAATTTCACGTATACTTGTTTTATAAATTTATTTACGAAAAAGTAATCTCATTTATGCAAAAATGAAGTAACCTCATTTATGAAGAACTGGTTATTTAACATATATATTCAGTCAATATACATGAACATATATTAAAAATATATCATTGATGGGTTCATTTATGTTCTGAAAGATAAGAAGGCTCTCAGAAAAACCTGAAGAGACCTCTCCTATATAACTGATTGACAATTTGGTCCTGGGCTCCCAATCATCTTATTCAGGTTCTAAGCCATACCTACAAAGAAACAGAGTCATTGTGACATTCTGTCTACGGACTTGGTGCCCTAAGTACTGGCTCTCACCTACAGCTGGGGTGGCTGATGGCTGCAGCTGGAGGAAGGGAGAGTCAAACTGACTACATCAGCTGGAAATGGAGGTTGAACTGCTCTTGGTAAGAAACTAAAGAAAAATTTCTTCAACTTGAAAAAGTCAAAACGAAGACTAAAATATGCCCACTGGCCCAAACAATCTTTCTCAAGATTAAAAGGGTTATCATACATTTCTTAATTTTATCTTCCCCAAAATAAACAGACCTAGCTCCTTCATCTACTCACAGAAGATGGATTTACTCTTGTGAAGTTACTCTTGGCCACTGTCTACCATCAGTCATTACGCCCAGCTACTATTTATTCTCAGGAACTGTTCTAAATATTTTATACCAATGAATTCACTCCTAACAACACTGCCCCCATCCTGGGCAGGCAGGATGCTGTTACGAACCATGAAGAAACTACGTCAAAGTGAAATAAGGTAAGCTATTCAAGGTTACACAGACAGAAAACACAAATTGGCTTCAGTGTCTGTGGTATCCATCAGTATTAATTACTGCTAAACTGCTACAAAAATGCTGATACAAAATTTATTACTAATGATTTTAAAGTCAATGATATTAGTTATACTTGTAGGTTAAATGATGCAACTAACTTAGCCAACTGCCCTATGACACACTTTGAAGACTTCAACAATTTAAAGAGTAATCCTATGTACTATGAGGTGTCACATTTCCTTTAATCTGTCAATAATATCTGATAAATATTCAGTAAAGGTAGAACCTTGTACTAACAGCATTTAATTGCCATATTTCCCAGAGAGATAATACTCAGAATATAGCTGACTTACATGTATTTTTAAAAAGCTCAAAAAATTTCTCCTTACTTTTTAGTTCCTTTCTCTTTGCCAAGTTGTCTCTCAAATGACCTTGATAATCTACTAAAATTATTTAAATTCTTACTACTTCCCTATTCCACCCAGTTATGTGACCCCGACTTCATCTCTCAACCAATGATCTCAAATAAGTAAAGATTCTTTTTCCTCTTCGAATCAAATTGTTTTTCTTCCTGACTTAAATACATGTTGATGTCCTAATTTCATTATCTCACTCTTTCTTTCTTTCTTCTCTAGTTTCTTGGTAGAAAAAGTTTGCGTTTTAGAGGTTGGCTTCCTGCACTAAATATGCAATGCAGCTTCAAATAGTAGACTACTGAGAGTGCTCGAATAATAAAAAAAAGTAGTTTTGGCCACAAGGTGAAACTCTTGCTTGAAATAAAATATTCTTATGTCAGGCCGGGGATTTAGCTCAGTGGTTAGAGTGTTTGCTTTGCAAGCATGAGGCCCTGAGTTTGATTCCCGGTACCAAAAAAAAAAAAAAAATACTCTTATGTCTTCTACATTACAAAACACTTTTCAACCTAACAGCTAGAGTGTAATAAGGGCTTCTGGCAACTGACAAAATCATCAGTGTAATAATTAGTATAACCAAAAATGTAAGTCGCCAAAACACCATGACTACTAAGCTTTTTGCTCACCCATAACTGGCATTTTATCATGATCATCCTGCTTTCTATCCATTCAGCAATCTAAGAACATCTATGAATGGTCTAACAAATGATCTCATAAAGTACTTTCCTTCAAATGGACTTTAACAGAGTATGTGAACTACATGCAAAGTTGAATTTTTCAACAAAACTGCTTTTTCAGAAGTTAAAACACATACATGAATGCTCTTTACTTACCATACAGAATGTTTAAGGAAGATGAATCAATACATAAATAATTAGTTGTTACCTAAACCTGTTGTTATTTTATAAACTAAGTCAAGGGAATAATAAAGGTAAGTTAGGTTTGGTTTTGTAAATTCAACTTCAACAGTATCATCTTCAGTGATATATTTAGAGTCAAAACTTAGTTACATAGTGGAAAAACAGTTGAAATAAAGAAGTTCCTCAATGAAGTTTCTAATCAGTCTAGGCTGATCTTAATCGAGGCTAACCTAGTCAGTCTGGTGGCAGACAACTCCACATGTAAGAGTCAAATGTTGAAAACACCGTCAATCACCTCCCCTAACATTCTGCTTCCTCATTTGTTTCTCTCATTCCAAATTTCTCTCTAGGCTGACGATCTCCCAGGTAGCATGGACCTTATTCTTACCTTTCTGTCACTACAGTCATCTTCACACGGTATTAGCTCACGTGGTCTAGTTTTGCACTGACTTTATTTTCAACTTTTGTTCCCCAACTTCACTGCCATATTATTTCAACAAAATTTTATTGAGAGTCACACCATCATTTCCCTTTCTCAACTAACCTATGCTTTAAAAATACTTGCGTGAAAAATATTTTAAACCTCCATCCAACTTACACATTTGTGGAGGTGTCAATTACTGGGACTGTGACTCTACATACACATTAATATTTGACCAACAGAAAACAAACTTTAATGAAAGTTTGTTCTTTTCCTAACTGGTGAATTTAACTATGCAAGCTGTCTAGTTAGAATAAATAAGTTAGTGTGATTACTGTATTTACAGAATCACCAAGTATATTCTTCAGTTAAACATCAACACAAGTAACAGGTTCTAAGTACTTTGCAAACTATATCTCATTTACTTCTTATAATAAACCTTGAGATTGTATTTCCATCTTGCAGGTGGAGACACTAAGGTCACATTTAGTTGACCAAGGGCATACCTTACATTGAAAGACTAACATAGAAACACGGACTACACCCAAACCCTGTGGTCACTGAATTGACTCAATGTCACAAATACGCCTCAGTGGCTGCTAGCCGGAATGTACTCAGATTCCCAATTCTGCTCCATATAAAGAACAGTTACGGCTTTGCTTTATTTTTGAAGATGAAGTCTTGCTTTGTTGCCTAGACTGGTCTCACACTGATGGGCTCCAGCAATCCTCCACCTCACTCTCTCAAGTAGTTGGGACCACAGGACTTTACCACAAGGCCTGGCAACAGATTTATTTTTATTCTCAGAAAATGATTAAATTGTGTGTATCAGGGAAGACTTAGAGAAATACGTATTTAGTTATCTTTATTTATATAAACCAACAGGAAATACAAAATGTTTTTATAAGACTTACCATTTAACATCAACAGATTGTCCGTTCCTGGATGTGGGTAGCTCAATCGACCTTTAGAAAAACAGGAAAGAGGAATTTGAAGATTAAGGAGCTACTTGAAAAGCAAAACAAACAAACAAACAAAAAATGGTGGGGTAATAGCTGGGGAGGGTAATAAGGAAATAATACTGAGTATTTAGTACAGAAAATCTAAAAAGTTTAGTTCTCAGTATAGTAACTAAATTAGTTTTGAAAATTGAAAACAAAATGAAAAAACAGCCTTAGTTCCTAGACCACAAGATCACAATGTGATTTGAAAGCAACGGCAATAAAATAAAGTTTGTTTTTTAAAATGTAAAAACAATGCAGGTATTCAGACAAACTTAACATGGGATGTTAATTTTCTCATCTTCTAAAAACTATTTTTAATATTTGCTACAGATCTCTTAGTCAAAAATAAAACTAGAAATTTGTATTCTGAAATTAACTAAAATATTAAAAATAAGCAGAAAAAACTCATCACTACTTGCTATTTAATTCAAAGTGGTTTCATATTGTTGTATTTAGATAAGGCAGTTTAACGAAAACATCTTAAGTATGAGTACAAATGCTACTGGAAATCATCTTGTGTAGAATTTACAAATGATCAAAATATTTTAAAAAAGTAAAACATTCAAGCTCATGAGTGTAGAAGCAAAGTATTTCCTCTGAGTCATTCTTCATTCAAGAATGGTGTATTTACTAGATGGGAAAAAGGGCAACAGTACTATACTATGTTATGAAAAAATGGCATGCACAGAATATACTAGGATTTATCCGGAATTTTTATATTATACTACTTGTTTGACTAAATACCAATACCAAGGATGATCATTATTTTGAATTTGTTAAAAATACGGGATTTTTCTCTAATCTCTGAATATCTGATAGACTATTAAAAGGTGCATTAAAATCTCCTTAGAAATTATTAAAAATTAAATGTATAGGATTACATTCTAGCCACTTTCTGCACAGTCCCTTTAAAAAAGACAGTATGATAGCCCAGAAAGGTGACCAATAAATATCTGAATTTAAAATCATTATTAAAGAACACAGATTAACTGAATCTACCCTTACGACTTCAGCAAATACTTTAATAAGGGCTTCTTAATATATCCAAATATCTTGCAAAAGACAGAAATTGTCTGTGGGCTCTTGTTTTAGTTATGAAGTAAAGCTGAACATCTACTAATGCAAGAGTGAGAATCCAGTTTTGACATTTATATATGTGTGTACACACACACACACACAGGCAAACACTGTATATGAAAGGTACATAGATATACATGCACAAAAATACTTCATCTGAGCTTGTAGTTTATGGCTCATTTTGATTTCAGACTCAATGGTTATGCAAAGTAAGTGTCACTGTCCCTCAAAAGGACAATTTATCACCCCTTATTTACTGGAGTTTCAGGCAAGAAAATTAGTTAACTAAATGACCTGTTTGATAAAACTGTCATACTCTAAAAACATACAAGGAGTAGAAATTAGGAGGCTACGTACAGGAGGTTCAATACAAAAGAGCCAGGACGCACAGGTCTCCTAAGCTGGATTTCAACAATACTGCACATTATTTTGAAGTCTCGCAGCTTATTTTGGAAATGTTAACTCTTTCTAAACATCTTCTTGCAG
Organism: Hystrix cristata; assembly: GCA_004026905.1. Classification (NCBI taxonomy): domain Eukaryota; kingdom Metazoa; phylum Chordata; class Mammalia; order Rodentia; family Hystricidae; genus Hystrix; species Hystrix cristata. Next base: position 98,404 of record PVJO010002134.1, on the reverse strand, counting down.
ATCACCAAATTTAGAAAACAACTGAAGCCAATGAAAAAAATTACTGTTATTTCTGACTTGAGAAAAAGAAAAAAGTGGCAACATGTATTGTTTGGTATAACAAATTAAATCTTCTATAATGACAGTGTGTAGAATATGGAGGATACAAATTTGAAAAAGACATTGTCTCATCTATGTCTGCTTGTGGAAGAGACAGACACAAATGCACTCCGTCAATAAAATCTGCCAGGCAAAAAGTTATGTACAGTGTGTTATAATACAAAACAAAGCACAAAGAAGTATTTAACCGAACAAGACTTCCTCAAATAATAGAAGAAATAAAGCTTTTTTCCTGAGGCCTACTTCTATCTTGAAAGACACTCAAGTTTTAATTGCCACAAAATTATTCTCTAATAGGGTCACTGTTTAGTTAATTTATCCCAAGACACAGGTAACAAGATATTTTCACTGCTAAACAGTCTTGACACCTTGGGTCTGAATGGACTTAAAAGGAATAACAATGTATAAAGCTAAAAAGAAAAACGCAGCATGTATGTACAGTCTAAAATACAGCCCAACACACAGAATCATCAATGAAAATAGTAAAATACACCAAAATGAACTAAGCAAATTTAGATTCTTTTAATTATCTAATTACTTTCCTAATCACCACAGTGACAATATTAATGTAACTTCACAGTTAACTTTTAAATTTATGTTTTACTTAGGATATAATTAAAACTACGTTCACTAGAAACCTGTCAACTGATACAGATAAGGGTTTACTATGTGTTAGGAGCTTTTCTAAATCCTTTACAACGCATTACTGAATCTTGACAACAATCCCACGAGCGTGGTACTATCATTTTCCCATTTTAAGATGAAGAGACTTGTCACAAAAAGCTAATGAACTAGTCCAAGGTTACACTACTGGCAGGTAGCACCGGCAGGCTTAGAAGCTAGGTGGTTTGGCTTGATACTCTTCATTTCTACCTTAATTGTGACTTCCTAGTGAAAACAGAACGTAGAGAAGGTCATGGGTGATGGGTCATTGGACAAACTCATCTATTTAAAAACAAAAGTCACAGAATGATTATATAGTATGCTAGATAATTTAAATGTTAATACATAAAAAAATAGACAAAGGCCATATTGTTAGCAAATTAATTTCTCCTCATTGTCTAAAAGGCCCACGGTGCAGAGACTAACTGATACAATGATACTTGTCCGTTCTTGTCAATAACAAGACTCCTGACCACTGATAGGTACAGAGCGCAAGACTAAAAATTACATTTTATGGTAGCTCACAGTGTGACTGTATGTAAAGTCTGGTCAACAGCATCCAAAGTAAAAGTGGTATATGCAATTTCTAGAAAATATTCTTAAAAGAAAAAGCCTGCCTTTCCTCTATCCTGCTTGCTGGAATGCAGACATGACGGCTAAACTAAAGAAGGCACATTAGATCTATGAAAGTCAGAACACCATTTTGAAGTATTAATACTTCTATAAGATAAACTATCTCATTTAAGCCATTTGATTTTTCTGTTATCCCAGAAAACCCTAACTTTATAAATAAAGTCCTCTAGTGATAAATTTAAACTGCTTTTAAAAATTACTTTAAGAAAGTATAAGCTATAATAATTTCATAATGGTCTTAATGTAGATATAAATAATGAGCATTTACTACTTCTTGGTATTTCTACATTAAGATATTATTTAATTATATGTTTAAAATAGCATACTTTAAATATTTTTAGGTATCAGTGAAAAACTAGAGAACCTATAGAGTATCTTAGAAATTATTTTAAGTCTATTATGATTTTAAGTAGCAATTTACATAATACACATATAAAAAACTTAGTTCATATTGGCCACTTTAAATGTAAATCTGAGCAACTAAAAATACTTAGAAATATGAGAACTCGATACAACTTATAACTTGTATTAAAAAATCACCATATTAAATGTAGAACAAATATTTATCCTTTCATCATCTACCATTTTAACTACACTGGCTTCTTTGCTGTTTTTCCAGTCAGACATACTTTTACTTTTTTCCGCTTGACATGCATTTGCCCAGCCAGGTGCAGTGGTATGGCACACGTCTGCAATCCCAGCACTCTGAGAGGCTGAGCCAAGATCACAAATTTGAAGCTAGCCTGGGCAACTTAGTGAGAACCTGTCTGAAATTAAATAATTAAAAAAAGGGTTCGGGATGTTGAGTTCAATTCCAACACACACACACCCACACACACCCAGGTCTTACGAAATTTGCACCCTTCACTTATTTCAGACTTGTAGGAGATGGCATTACAGTCCACCTTGCCCCAAACAGCAGCTTTCTTTTTCTGACCTATAATACTACATGTTTATTCTCTAACAATTTGATTGTCTCTACTTTTAAAAATAGAAGATCTATAAGGGCAAGGCCTTTACTCTTTTATTCTATACTGTATTTCTACCATTTATAACAGACCCTAGCATATAATAGGCTCTCAAATATTTGTTGAATGGATAAATATCTTATTCCATTATGTAAATCACAGATTCAACTACACATGCATGTATATAGGGCACAAGAAAGATAATCTCAATGTAAACAGAATAATTACAGAAGAAGCCTTTATTTTAGCTCATTTTTCAAATCCCTTGAGCATTTTGCAGGGGAGAGGGGGAGACTGCTAATGCTCCAAGATTTTATGCTTTGGCAAGAAAATTTTTCCCTTCTCTGCAAGTATTCTCTTTAATGGAAACGAATTCTCCCTTAACTCCAGTTTCATTTTCTGAAGTTTCAGTTACTCATGGTTAACAACTGTGGTTTGAAAACATTAAATGAAAAATTCCAGAAACAAGTAATTCATAAATTTTAAATTGGGTGTGGCCCTGAGAAGCACTGGGAAATTATCATACTGGCCCACTCCATCCTTCCCAGGTATGAATCAACCTATTGTCCAGCGTCTCCAAGCTGTATACTCTACTCATCTGTTGCACCCATAGTACCTTGCGTCTCAGAAATCAGACTGACTGTTATGGGATCTCACTGCTCATATACAGGATTCCACTGGGGATCCTTCAATGTACGCCCAGGTGTACACAAAAAGGATCACGAAAGCCCTAATATTTATAGTTAATGATTTCAACATACCTCTCAGTGACAAGAAACTCACTAAAGAACTATGCCCTGCATTCTACCAACACTTTTAAAGAGAAAACTAAACATTTAAGTCACATATTGCACCCTAAAAAGTCTAGGTTAGAAGTCATATTAATTAAAAAGAGGCAGTATGGTGCAGCAGATAAAACTACAAACTTCAGAGCAATCAAGTTTCGCCACTCACTAGCAGTTGAAATTTGGATAGTAATCGTTAATAGTAAGTCACAGCTGCCCAACTGTAAAACATCTACATGTTAGTTGTGAAAATAAATGATATGTATACCATAAATTACATAGATATATTAAACACATATCCCAAATCAAAGGCAGTGAATGCTTCTTTCTTATTTGCTTCAAATAAAGCATGGCTCCCATTAGTTTTATATACTCTTTCAGTACTTTTTAATCATTTACATTTCACCTTTACTTCTAAATCCAATTAGAAAAAACAAAAGGTTCACATGGTATCTGGTAAAATCCACTTAGAATGTGGTCATTACCAACCTTGAATAACTCCAATCTCTGCTCAGATCCAAGGGGCAAGACAAGTCATTCCTGACCTCATTCCCAAATCTCAATGCATGCCTCATAAAAGCCTAAGAATAAGATCATACAAATGTAGAAAAGACCCTCAGATCCAAAGTACCAGGTCCCAAGAGTGCAACAGAATCATTCCTTACCCACATCTAACAAAAATCTCCAGTTAACTTTAGATTCAATTGAAATTAATCTACTTAACTCACTCTTAAAACAGGATTCTAGAGGTTGGGGATTTAGCTCAGTGGTAGAGCACTTACCTAGCAAGTGCAAGGCCCTGAGTTCGATTTCCAACACTAAATAAATAATGAAAGAAAGAAAGAATGAAAGAAAGAAAGATCCTACCAGTTTTTTTCATCTAACAATGTTTTAAAGTTTTCTGACTTTTACCCAATCAATACTATAAAATATACTATGAAACACCAAAGAACACAGAATACAAGGAAGTTTTGTTTCAAGTAAAGTATAATCACAAAAGACAACAATAACAAAAGATTAAATGTAAGTCATTAAATGTCTAGTAAAAATGATTATCATAGTCACTACAATAAAACATGTACCTAATCATCACAACCTTATATGCATGTATAAAGTGCCACAATGAAGCTCCATTATTTTGTACAATATGTACATGTATGTGCATATATCTGCATGTATATATGTATGTACAGACACATGCACACACATATATGTATGTATGAAAAAATTAAAACTGCAAAGGTCATCGAAAATAAGAAAAGTCAGAGGAAGCATCACAGTCATGAGGAGACTAAGCAGAGGTGGCTGAGTGTAATGTGGTATCCTCAGTGGAATCCTGGACAGCAGAATGTCTTTACATAAAAACTAAGGAAGTAGGAATAACATACGGACTTTGGTTAATAATAATGTATCAGTATGGGTTTGCTAGTTGTGATAAATGTACCCTACTAATAGATGATGTCAACAGATGACTGCAACAGGTGAAAGTGAATGTGGAGTATATGGGAACTTTACTATCTGTGCAACTTTTCTGTAAACCTAAAGCTATTACTTTTAAGTGAAAATTTTATGAAAAATGTGAAAAAATAAGTTGAACTACAAATTGTAAAACTTTTCACTGTATAAGGGTTTCAAATGAAAGTAATGCCAGCGGTAATAATAATAAATGAGCAATCAAATGTTGACAGCAGCAATAATAAAATGGTATAAAACTTAAAATTAGCAACATAAACCATTCTCAATTCATGGCAGTGCATAACCATGAGTGAAAAATAGCATTCAATGAATTACTTAAGATACTCAATACACAGTGTAAATCAGGTTAGATAATTCTGCCTGACTACAGGTGAATACAAGTGCTCTAACCACACTGAAGGCAGTCCAGGCTAAAATTTGATGTTTGGGAAGGTAGGTGTATTAAATGCATTTTCAAGTTAAAATACTTTAAACTCATCCTAAATTGAGGAGTAGCTATGTATGTATAAAGTCTCCAAAATAAATGTATTAAGTTTATCTTACAGAAATAAACACCAAGCTCACTGAATTTTATTTAAAAATTAAAATCTTCTAAATGTTCCCCTGTAGTAGAATGATTATACATTTTATAAGCATGCATACTATATATGATTATTTTTTAAAGTTCTAAACAAATATTCTGAATACAAATAATTACAGAAAAAAGGCTTACTCATTTGACTAATAATTTATTGAGCCGCTCCTATTTTCTTAGCATTATGACAGAGGTAGACTCAAGGTAAAGCAAAAACAGACATGGTCATTGTACACCTGACAGTTTCATTTGAAACATATACATTGAAAACATATATATTAAAAAACAAACTATAGCAAACTACCACATCGAAATTAAGAAAGGTACTCAGATTAAAAAGGAGTATAATTCTCTACCAATTTTTAAATGAATGTAATCTCCTCTTGGTAAGGGTCAAGGAAGTCCTCCCTGAGGGAGCAGGCGCTGACTAGGGACACAGAAACTTTCCACTGAACAGAGGACAGCACATATGTGTTTACCTCTGTTGCTTCTGGAACCTTCCTTCAGGACAGAGGATTCCACAGGATCACAGAAGGACCATGCTAAGAAATTCTGTGAAGCTGTAAAGAGTTGAGTGGTAACTTTATAAAGCAAAAGTCACTGAAAAGAAGTGGGAGGCAGTGGAAAGGTCATCAAGAAACAAGCCATTTATTATACCAGATACCTGGGAAGGATCAGAAATAAGCAGTGCAGGCTATCACTGAGGGTAGCTGTAGCATTAATTTTTAAAAGAACCAGAGATACACACAGCCACCTTTCTGGCTCTTTTGAAAAGGCTGGCAGCTAGGCCTAAAGCGTCTGTCAAGATCCACTTCCCAACAACAAGGGGAGAACCAGAAATAAACACTGAGAGGGTCTCACCTGACTGGTTTATAGCAATCATGACTGGTAAATACCCCAATCTCATACACAAAAGTTCTAATCATTACTTGTATATCTTACTTTTGAGTATGAGTGTAAAGAATCAAAGTATTTCATGAAAACCTCCACCTTGAGGAGAAAAACAAATAGAGGAACTTAGAGGAAACCTAGATACTAATTCAAGGCACTGAAAAAATATTTTTCAAATACTCTAATATCCTTCGAATAAATAAGATCAAACAAGAATAAAAAGATACTATAAAAAAAGTTCTGAGAATTGTTTTTTGTTTGTTTGTTTTTGGTGCTGGGGATCGAACTCAAGGCTTTGTGCTTGTGATGCAAGCACTCTAACCCCTGAGCTAAATCCCCAGCCCTGAGAACTGTTTTAAAAGAGGGTCAATCAGCAAAAGTGTTTAAAATAAAAATATTAACAGAGGAGTTGAAATATGGATCTCTTCAAACCCAAAATAAAAGCAAAAGCATAGAAAATAGAAAAGCAGATGAGAGTATAGGGAGTTTAATATCTGAAGAACAAGAATTCAAAAAAGAAGCAATGTCAAAAAATATGAGAAGTTATTAAGGAAAAATACTCCAAATTTCCATGAGCTAAAGAAATGAGTGACTGTATTAAAAGCATCCAAATGAATATACAACTTAATAAGTAAAAAAGGTAGGTATGTATAGATACAAATCCCAAGACCTACATTTCATTATTATTTAACTTCAGTGCCACAGACATGAAAAGATCCTAAAATTTCTCAGAAAGAAAAAAATTAAAAATAGGGCAATCATAGGAATAAATAAGTTTCAGAATAGCATTAAATTGAGAGTAGTTCTGAAGTTAAAAGATAATGAAGCAATGTCTTCAATATGGTAAATTGCTAATATAATTTTACACAGGTCTACCATTGTATCTAAATAAAATAAATATATTTTCATACACAGAGGCACTCAAAACCTATGTCCCTTTGGCAAGAAAGTACTACAAGACAGACCCAACAAAACAAAGGTGTGAACTGTCAAGAAAAAGGACGTGGAGGTCAAGACACAGATTCCTCAGGAAAATAGGATTCCCAGGATTATGGACTCTTAAAGTGACAGTGATGGAGGGGCACAAGACGGATGCCTCCAGAAGCAGGAAAAAACCCATTTGCTAACTATGTGATGTGCTTGCATGAACTGAAAGAAGCTTTACAGTACTACATATAGACTTTGTAATGAATTAGTGATAATTACTTAATAAACTAAGTTAATAAACCAGAAAAGGCAATGATTAATTCCAGGAGAAACAGTTATATGAAGAAGAAAGTAGCACAGTACAAGGTTCATTTAAGAATATTATTTGTATCATCTCAGTAATACGATTTCTGAATTAAACAAAAATAAATTTACTTTGAGAGGACAGAGTAGGGGAAGCATTGAGGATGTGTAAGCCACAGTAGAATATCAACACATAATAGCTAAAAGGTAAAAAAATACACAAGGATAAGTATATTGCTTACAGCTACATGAAAAATCAGTTAATAAAAAAGTTCAAAGCAGATGCCTCTAAGAAACAGGAATCAGAAATGGATAGAAACGGTGAGGTAGGAGGCTTCTATTTTTTTTAAATAATAGCCTTGTAGCACTGACATATACATCTAAATCAAACTAAGTTTAAAAAATGCTAACCAAATTGGAGGGAAGGTAAAGATCTGAATATTCAAGTGTTTTAAATTTACATAGAAAAGAAGAGATTGGAAAAATTATATACCTAAATACCAATTGTAGTTATTTTAATTTGTGGGACTACTGATTTTTAAACTTGATTGTTACAAGAATTTTCTTTAATGAATACTACTTTAAGTACTTAGAAAACAAAAATGATTAAATGTTTTATTTTTGAGAAAAGAGAGATCCTCAGACATTCTTCTGAATTCTATAACAACTTACAATTATAGGCCCGATCATCTCAAGTGCTTGCTTTTATCACTGTAAGTTGTTTTATTTTCCACTTAAAAATGACAGCCATAAATACGTATTTAAAATCATGAGAAAGATGTGAAGAACAAACTTTTAAGTGCCTATGTGTTCTGAATGAATGCAATTTTTGAAAAATTAGTTTTTGTCAGATAGATTTTAGGTTTTAAGAATGAAAATTAAAATGTGCCATAATTCAAATCACTTATCAAAACATTTAAAGAGACCTGGAAGAAATAATGACCAATTATGTCCTTAAATTTAATAATATAGTTGTTAATAAAGATAACTACATAAAGATAAATAAAACTTAAAAGTCTCCACTCATGATACCATATTTTAAGCAAGTTTTCTAAAACAAGAACTTTTACAGCCACATTTTCATAATTTTCTTGTTAGTCTGCAGATACTGTCACTGATGACAAAAGCGAAACTCTGGTAAATTGCACTTCATTAAGATGAACTTACGTCTGAGTAACTAGAGGGTACAGTGTGAAGAAGCCCATCTGTTACAAGACCGATCATCTCAATGTCAGAATACATTTAATAAAATGTACATTTCTCCTATAATAAATATGTTATAAACTTAGTAATTTTTCTTCTTTCCAAAGCCCAGTGTTTACTGGGAAAAATAAAGAAAAATCAGAAGAGTAAGGAGTAAATAAATGTTAAATATCCCTATTTCTCTGTAAAATAAATGGAAACTACTTATTTGAAAACTGAAAGGGATGAAGCTCAGTGGTAGAGCTACTTTCTAATGTGTAGGGCCCCAATTCAATCCCCAGACACAGCAGTCTTTTCACGAATTACTATTTTGAAAATAAATATCTTTTATCCAAAATCCTTAGGACCAGAAGAGTGTTGGTGTTTGGATAGTTGTGTTCAACATGGAATAGTTGCATATACTGTGTACTAGGTTATCTTAGGGATGGGGTCCTTGAACAAAATTTGTTTATGCTTTATATACACCTAATGAACACAGCCTGTAAGTAATGGGGCATGGTATTTTTAGCATCCTTGTCTTTCAACTGTGACAAGTCATGAGGAGAGATATGGAATTTTCCACTTGTGGCATCACATTGGCACTCAAAAAGTTTCAGATTGCAGGGCATTTTAGGTTTTGGAGTTTGAGACTAGGGATGCTCAATCTGTGTATGTTGTTTTTTCCTCTATATTTTTTTTTGACAACTGTGCAAATTTTGACTCCAGGAAACACAGGGGGGTGCAGAAAAGCGAACTCAAGTGCTGAGAAATGGATCTCTCTCTGTCAGAAGGAAAGAGGTAGGGCCTTGTAAGAGGAGATGACCTAACTCCTTTCGAGTACATCAATAGTGTTTGTTTCATTTTGCACTTTGCTGTATTTTAATACATGTATTAGACTTCAATCTTTCATAGATGTCCTAGCCCTTGCTCTCCTCTATCAGAGTTTCTCCATGGTATACTTTTTTTTTCTTTCAGTTTTTACTACCACATGCTTCCAATACATGATGCAATACACAATACACAATCTGTGGGTGTGGGCCTACGAATCTGCAAAGTTCACCGCTTCTCAGAGGTTGAGAACCTCAGTCCAAAGCTCAAAGGTTCTGAAGTTCTAAAGTACAAATTCTCATACCGGGTATTAAAGTCATGCCAGCTATTCTGTAACTTTGGACTTCAATCTTACATTATGAGAAAACTGAGGGAAATGTGGAAGAAAAGAATTCGGTACCATCACAACCACTTGACACCTTATGGAAATAACTCCTTATTTTCTCATGGGTTAGGGTCCCTAAAAGAAGAAGTGATTGTTCCTTCAAGAGTTTTAGGAGTTTAGCAATCAGTAATTAATAAAAATGACCCTATATAATCAATGAGTCCTAGTATGCAAAAGGTTTTAAAAGCATTCACTTTTACCTGTACATGTACCAACTCCCCCAAGGAATGTAAACAGTGTTTTATAAACACACACAAATAAAAATGAAAATCAAAACTGGATCCCCTTCTAAACATTCACTGGCATAAAATAACATTAAAACCCCCTTTTCTTGAATTTCCTTTTATTGTTCAGGGCGTACAGGTAAAGACACTATGACCTGCTGAGACAGATCTTTTCAAGAACTGCTATATAAACTGTACTTGCCATAGTTTTCAAGTCAGTTTTTATGAGCTCAATTTTTGTCCTTATACATTGGGGGAGAGGATAAGCAATTTTTGGTAAAAATGCTTACACAATAAGACCTTTTTACAGATTGGGGCAGGTGAGAAGAGAGTTTAACAATGGTCTGTGTTGTTTCTTTCTTTTAAGGGGCAATGAACTGACAACATAAAAAGATCATGGATTATTCAACAGACTGGCAATTTTAAAACTGCAAAATTCCAGTTCTGGACTTTGGCAAAGTGCAATTTTCTTTAACCATTAATAAAAACTCCATCTTTGTTCTTTCTTTAAAAAGAAAAATATTTTGCCTAGACTCAAGATAGTCATCAGAAAGCAGCATGTCAACTGAAGGGAAAACGCTGCAGAATAAATAAAGCAGATCGGTCAGTGCCACTCCTACCAAGGGAAGCAGAACAGTGTGTCAGTGTCTGCGATCCGGGGGAAACGCCAGGGTCCACTGAGCAGAGTCACACCCAGTCAGCACCAGGCAGCCCTCAACACGTTGCGCAGAGTCAGCCGTTCAGGTCCTCAGATGTGACAACTCACACAGGCCTCTGCACATGCTGGTCCCTCTGTCTAGTTGGCACTTTGCTCCCTGTATTTTTCCATCAGTGTCGCTCCGGCTTCGGGTCTCAGCTTCCTTTACTCCATATCTAACAGAGGTGCTTCCACTCACTGCCTCTCTAAGCACCTTCTGCTCTCCCTCCACAGGATTTCCAACACTAGTTATGCACAGACTGTGCTTGTGTGAAGTCCGTCTGTCTTTCCCAGCGGACCAGCAGTTTTCAGTCAGGCCAGTAATCTGCCACTTCCTTTGCATTCTAGACATCTACTTGACTCCTTTTCTTTCTGGTGGTGTTCTCACCATAACTCCTTTCTCTTTTTCTTTACACTTAACAGTGGCAATGAATGTGAATTGACAGCCCTGTCTTCTACCTCTGGGAGGGCCTCCACCATCCCTGACTGCTGGTGTCCACATCTCCTGAGCAGCGCAGCTGAAAGAACGCTGCAGGAACAGCGAGAGGAGACTTCCGAGGCTGAGTCTGACGAGAAGACACCGAGATGTATCACTCACAACCATGTTGTGCGAATACTTCAAGCAGCCCTGTGGAGAGGCCCATACGGCGATGACCTAAGTTCTTCTGCCAGCAGCCTACAGTAACTTGCACCTTCGGGGAAGGAATCCTCTAGCCCAGTCAAGCTCTCAGCTGACTGCATGCTCCCTTAGGAGAGCTCTTCAGTCAAAACTCCTTGGTTAAACTGCTCCTGAATTCCAACCCACAGAAACTGCATGATGGTAAATACTTATATTGATTTAAGCTGTGAAATGTTGGCGAAATTTGTTTTGCAGCAACAGATAACAGATAAATATTCTCTCTCTTCACTCAAACTTACATAGTTTTATATGTGTTTACATTACTATAAAAAGACATAAGAAACTCATTTCTAAAATTTACTCCCAACTTACTTCTCCATTTTCATTAAATCCCATGAGAAACATAAAGAAAATGGCCGATTTTTAAAGTACACTTTAAAAAGTGAAATAAGATTTACTTTGTTTTGGAGAAGAAACTTTTTCTGTACTAAATACAGGTACAGATTTTCTGAAAGGGATGGAAATACTGTGTGAGAAAGAGATGGGGTACATGGGAAATGCTGCCCCAAAGATAAGAATGGGAAGAAGGGAAAACAAACTCATGGATCAAGCCTGGTTGCTTTCCTCCATTTGCCATCATCTTCCTTTGGCAGATTCTGCTGAGATCTAGCCCAAAGAACAAGTGTGTTGATCAGAGCGTGGGGAGGAAGAAATATATACACTATGACAGTGCAAGAAGTAGTGACATTTGTACTAGGAAGGAAAGAAGAAAAAACTTTCAAGTGGCAGCGATGAGGCATGAAGATAATTTTAAATATGTACACAATAAGAATTTGCAGAAGCCACCAGTCTCACTCCTTTATTTTATGTGGAGGTTTCTCAGATTGTTTTCTTTTTTTTTTTGACCTTGCAATAATACACACGGGACAGAAAATATGTTAATAAGAAAAAGAAATTTGTCATTGTGATGCTTCCGAAAGGTGGTAGTGAGCACATTTTTCCCTTTCCCACAGTCAAAGGTAAATTTTCTAACCAAAAAAAAAAAATTGAATTCACTTCAGAATTTAAAAGAAAAATCTCTTCTCTTTTGCTGTTTCCATTTCCTTCTTCCAGGTCCCTTCACTAGAATCTCCTCCACTTTCGTAATTACCCAGGAAGATTAGGAAGAAGAAAAACTGAGGTAATTAATATTGCAGCAATTAATATTTTCTCCAACATCTACAAAAAGCCTTTCAAAGGAAGACTGGGTGAAACAGCAATGAAAAACTTTTCATTATTCACCAGTAACAATTAATAATCTTATCTTGTACTAGAATTTCTAAGAATTTTCTTTCTAGACAAAGAGATAAACAGAAGAAATTCCTAATAAGTTGTCAGAGTGTAGCTATAAACCACAGGCACTGTCAGCATAATGGTGAGAAGAACTAGACCATACAGAGATAGTCCGAAAAAAATACGCTGAGTTTGGATAGAACAAAAAGTCTGAAGTAGAATTGTATGAGTTTGTAAGGGGAATTACTATTAACTTACATCATTAACCACCACTCATAACCTCTCAGCTTCTCAAGCTTCTTCAAATGAAAGAACCAGAATGAGAAGGGAGTCTTTTATAAACAAAATCCAGAAAAACAACGAAATAGTTAGATATCTAATCACTATCACCAACTTAGATGCATAACACCTTGCTGCCAACACTGAATTCTAGAATTCTTTATTTTCTAAGAGAATTCTCAATTGGCTTTACAGAATTAAAAAATATAGAAAGTTTACAAAGCAATTCACAGTTTTGATTCTTGAGAAGTTCTGAGCCAGAAACAATATGATGAGCTATTCCTCAATTCCTGATCTACTGAAACTGCGTAAGGTAATATTTATGGTTGTTCTAAATTTTAGGATAATATACTATGAGAAAACTCATTTTCTCTTTCTTCAAGTTGATAGTTTGCTAGATTTTCACAGTAATACAAAAGGCAGTAAGAAATATTGCATAAAGAAACATAAAATTATTTTTTCACTTATATATACAATATGTACATTTGAAACAGATACATTAAATTTCTTCAGATACTATTAATCATTAGTTGACATAGGTGTTTACTTAGTGCTTATTTTCTATTACACTTGTACAATAAGCAAGACAGGTTGGAATACACGTAAAATTATTGTTTTAAAAAGTCACCTACCCTTAAGAGGATCATGCTCTGCTCTCATAATCTCAATAAGGGAATTCTCCAAAGAGTGCATATTCAAACTGTCATACATTCTACTTCGATCCTGGAAGAAAAGAAAGAGACTTATGATCTATGCAATGTTGTTCAAAATGTGGTTAAAAATACTACCTACGTTCTCTTATATAACAGGACATCTGATCAATATGATATTACAAGCCAATTTGTGTTCCAAGAAAACACCAACAAGTGAGGATCATATGAGCCATGACCTCTCTTACCAGGGGACAATGTTTTCAATACATTTACCTCCAAAATACAGTATCAAAAGTAATCTAATTTCACTTGAAATATTAGTGCAATGCAATACGAAATTTTCTTTTATCATTCTCTATAAAGATTCTTGGAATTTTATACACACAAAGCATTCATGTTGTTTCTTTAACTTCTACATTTTTCTCTCATATCTAGACACTAGCATTTGGAAAGTAAACTTATATCTAAGGGGAAACAATTTAATTCCATAATTGCACCATACTTTAAACATCTATCAGGCATTTTATATTATTGACTTAATTGTCTGAATTTCGTAACAATGAATGCATAAACATCTTATAAAGATCAAAAGCGTGAGTACTAGTATCGGAACAAAGACTAATGTCTCAAATGTTTCTATTCAAATCTCCCTCTACACAGCATTACCCCTCTGCTCTCCCCACTGCAATCCACCCTCCCCTTCTCTCTGCAGGAGGCAGGTACAGCAGGGAGCAGCAAAAGCACTCCAGGTTCATTGAGTTCTCACCTCACCAAGTCTCAGAATGGCTTTCTGCACTGTCAGAAGTCATTTATTCAGTCCCTTTATTTGTTTACTACAAAGAATTTGCGTATTCACTGCCCACGAATTTACACTGTATTCTGTCCCACACATACTCAATGTATGTGAGAAAATATACACGGAAAGCTATCACAGCAAATCAAGGACTGTGCCCTCCAAACAGCCTGGGCATCTTCTCCTGAACTAGGTCAATGCCAGTCTCCACCCACTTTTGGGTGTGGGTATGCTTACGTGCATATTTAAATATATGTGCGTGATGGGGAGGCAGGATAGGCCACTTTAAACTCTTAACAGATATTACCACTGAAAACATATAGGGAAGAATCAGAAAATTAAGTGGGAAAAAAGTCAACACAGAAATCAAAATGAAGCACTTCTTAACCTGAGTCCACGCACTTCCAGAGACACCTCAGTCACTGGAATTATACTCAATGTACTATTCAAGTTGGTGTGTGCATATAATATGCAAGTTTTCTAAAGGGTCCACAATTCAGAAGATTCAGAACCAATTCTTTAGAAAGCTAAAAAAAAAAAAAAAACCTAAGAAATTTTCCTGAGAATATGCTTATTTATTTACTCTATTTTGATGTTTAAATTAGGGTTGTAAGCATTGTAAAACTAGGGTGCCTGATCAGTACTGTAGACTAAACAAGGTGCTGTGAAGGAATTAAAAAAGGTGAAAAGTAACAGTGAATGATGGAAAGAATGCGTGATAGCAGGCTTTTATTCCAACTTTATCACCAGTCAACTCTCAGTGCCCGACTGGTTTATATGGGAGAAGACTTGAGGAATAATACACCCATCAATAACAGCTGTTTATGAGAAGAGTAACTTGCTATTACAGATCCTTGGTTCCCTGCATCTCCAAACCTGAGCATGCGTTAGTTATCTGGAAGGCCTGTGAACACAATTACTGGGACACATCAACACATCTAGGATGGTGCCTGAGAACTGGTTACGTCTAACAAGTTCTGGGGTGACACTGATGCTGCTGGCCGACAGACCGCACTGTAGACAGCACTAAGCTTTCTGTGGCTGTAAGTCACTAAACCTCTTTAGGCGCTGGCTCCACCTGCTAGAAAATAATCCTATCAGTCTAGAGGAACCCCAAAGTCTACGTTAAAAATTATAGAAAGACTCAAAGCACTGGAACAATAAAAGAAATAAAGCTTGAATAGAAAAGAGGATGGCTTTGCACAAAAACCACCTAACATTTTAGGGACCACCAAATATTTCCACCTTCTGTGTGTCTGCTACACTATGTTCAACTAATTTGATTTTCTTGTCTCTTCTAGTAAACGTCTCAATTAATTAAGGCTAAAGGCTTTCTGAACACAGAACACAGCGAGCCTGCAAATGTCTATTAAATGCGTACTACTTTCTCTCCACCATAAAGTACTTTGTAAAAAGGGTAAACTGAGTTCTAACAGGTCAAAGACTATACTTTTTAAATGGTAATTATAAAGAATCCTCCAGAGAACAGAAAGCCAAATGTTAACTGACTAAACTGAGATAAGTATTAGGTATTATTGTGGCCTTGCTATCAACCTCAAACTTCCAACAACCCATGAGAAGCCTATTATTAAATTCAAAGTTCTGAAATGTATTTAAAATAAAATTATAAACTATCATGAAAAACATTGTTCACATTAACCAAGCAGGAGCAAACCCCTTTGAAGGTATGATATACCATGTAAGGTCTAAGAGTACTACATATAAATACTTTATAATACTTTATATTCTACTTATCCTAAATTCTTGAAAATAATATGAAGAATATGTGCTACAGTTCAGACCTATCTTTTCAGGCTCACAATTTTGAACAGAATTATCCTATGCCACATCTTCTTCATCTATGATCTTAATTAACTGTGATTATAAATACCACCCAAATGATATTTCTCAAGGAAATTTCATTTTTGGGTTGAGGGGTAGGAGGTACCTTTCCTCCACTTTCACTGCAAGGAATATGAGCTTGCTCTAGAATGCAATGAAATTGTTGAAGTAATTTTACATATATTGTCAATAGGTCATGAACAATATTTAAAGCATGAAAGGGAAAATTTAAGGACCTAATTCAGTAAATAGTGGGCTGGGGATTTAGCCCAGTGGTTAGAGCGCCTGCCTAGCAAGCACAAGGCCCTGAGTTCGATCCCCAGCACCAAAAAAAGAAAAGAAAAAAACCCAAATATTAGTAACCACTGTACAATCAACTCTGAGTTGTTACTCAAGAAAGCTGCATGTATTAACTTTAGTTTAAATATTCGTGTCCAAATGAATGGGAGATTCCCATTTATAAGGTCCCCTATTTTCTTCATCTCAAGATCTTTGAATACTCCTACTTTAAGAGAACAGTAAAACTATTTTAACTATTAGCTTAGTTTTACTTTCTGAAGCATCAGCTGCATTCCATATGACTTCTAAAGCAACAAACATGAAACAGCCTAGAGCAAGCAAGTCATAACATCTCAAAATCACCTTTTGAAGTTAATGAAACTTATAGGCTCATACACAGGTAACTGATTAAGTAAATGTGGAGGGGATCGAATTCTGACTTCTGAAAAAAGAAATCTGGCTATAAAATAAGTATGCAGGGCTGGGGATTTAGCTCAGTGATTAGAGTGCTTGCCTTGTAAGCACAAGGGCCTGAGTTCGATCCCCGGCACCACCAAAAAAAAAAAAAAATAATAATAAGTATGCATTCTTCTGAACTAAGAATATTTGAAAAATTTGTATTCATGAAAACACCAATACCAATTTGTATTAATATGGAAAATCATAGCAATGTTTCTTTCATTTACTGTATTTTAAGTACAATTAAAGAACACAAGAGAACGACATAAGAAAGCACCCATTACTCAAGCATGTACACAAGGGCCTATTTTCTTTCTTTTCATTGAAGTCTGAAAACTTCTTATGTTCCTGAAGTTCATCTGGTTTAAGAAGCAGAATATATGGAACGTTTTGTTAGATAAAATACTGAATTTGGGCCACTGTGATATAATTCTTTTCAATATTATGGTTTATATCTGGATGTCACCCAAAGGCCACCGGCACTCACAGGCAGGGATTCTGGCAGGTGACTGAATCCTGGGGGCTTGGTCTGGGTCCCCTGCAGCTACTCCTCTCTCTGTTTCCTGGCCACCATGACGTGCGCAGCTTTCCTCTACCCTGGACCTTCCACCATGCTGATTCTGTGCGTAAGCCCAAGATTCTGAAGCTGTCAGTCAGAATGGACCCTCCTCTTGAAAGTTCTGCGTGCCAGGCACTGGGTACCGCGTCTCAGTGACAGACAGTGACCAAGACAAGTGGACAGGGACGCAAATGATGATATCTGTCCGAGAGTCTTACCACACTACTGTAACAGCTTGCATATTAAATACTGCCAGAAAGAAAATACCTCCAGTTAAAGATCATTGATGTGATACAGAACCAAAGTCTGGTTGACCCGTTTACTCCTCCCCTACCAGGCACACACAGGCTTTTACACCGCACTATAGGGGCCTGAAGGTGCTTCGTTTACAGTAAACTGCTGACCATATGTGAACTTGTAAATAACAACAACCTCAGTTAAAAGGACATTTACTTTGATTTAAAATATATAAGTATTAATGAATAAAAATATTGTAACCTGAACATCTAATTGCCGATTCTGTTTTAATTTAGAAATCACATTTCTGAGTATGATTTCGTGCAAAAGTAACTAGCTAATACTGTTTTAAATTCTCAGCCTAAAATAAATTAACAAATACCTAAATAATCATTTGAAAGCCAGAAATGTTCCTAAAAACTTACAGTTGCTTTTTAAAAGTTTTAAATTTGAAGGTTTTCCATTAATCTTATTTAAAATAAGAAATGCCAACTCATAAGATTTTACTTATAACAAGTAAAATCAACCTATTAAACTATTTCTTTTCCATTTATTCAGTTGCATGTTCAGATCTTGGTATAGGTTAAGGCTTGAAGTATCAGGCATGAGAATTAAAACTTCCTTCTATAAATTTATATGTTTTAGACCTAACTAATTTGTGAAAAAAGGCAAAAGTTAAATGGCTTAAGACACTGTATTTGGTAGCAAAACTGGAAGCATTAAAATGCATATGATGACAAAGGGTCAGAAATGGAAATAATCTCTCCAGATATCTGAGTATTCATTTTTCTATAATTTCAATTTTGCTACAATGTTTGCAATTCAACATTTTAAAATATCAATTTGGATTGTTGCAGCTGCTGGTGTATTTTTAAGAACCTCAACTTCAAATACCTCAACCTTTTATGGAGAGATAGAAACACAAGAATGAATTTTGTGTAAGATCCCTGAAGGAATTTCAAGAGGACAGTGACAATACTTTTAAGGCTAGTAGGAAGAAGGTCACAGACCACTACACTTTACTGCCTGAAACCAGTGCCACAGAGCCTCCCTGCATGGACTCAAGGTCGTAAAAGGCTGGAAAAGAAACAGGCCAGAGGGTCAGGGTGAGTGAGTAAAGAGGAAAAACGTGGCAAAATAGAAAGTACAAAAGCTGGCTGAAAAGGCCTCAACACGGCCTCGCTCAAGGTCCCCCTTTTATAGACAAGCAGACTATGCCCAGAGAGATGAACACCCGTAAACTGCTGTCATTCCACATTACAAAGATTGAGAAGAAGAGGAAGATCTAAGTTTCAGACTTTCTTCTCTTGTAGTTCAGTGTACTTTCTACTCCTGTCCCCAACTTCATGGCATTACACTAATGTCCAAGAGTCCACAGGAAATACCAATATTTCAACAGTCTACCAAAAATGTCATCTTTAAGCACCCAAATCCTTTGTCCTAAAATAAACTTACAGAAAACCCTAGGTTGTAAATCTGGTCCAAGCAGAGTAGCTGGGATTGAAATCTAACTGGGAGGGTGGGCGTCCTTGTCAGGTGGTTGTTCCAGAGCCAGTCTGAATGCTTCCCTTGTGTTATCACCTGTATCTACTCTCTACCTACATTCCACCAACTAAAACTATTCCAGTGATCTAATTGCTCAACATCTGCCCTTCCCCTCAGGACCCAGACATATTCGATCGCTTCTGCACATACAGTTAGAATAATCCATGGCTTTTTGCCTCTAAAAATATTTGCCTTGCCGCTTTCAAAATAATTACAATGATTTTCCTTTCCTAACATACAATCTCCTTGGCATTTCTGTATTTAACTTGAACAATATAAAAAGGTTACTGTAAGTAAAAAATGTCATTAAGACAAGTTAGCTGGGCCAGAGTGAAAAAGACAGTAGAAACTGCTTAATAGCTAACATATTAACAAGATAAAAATTGCCAATTACTTGAGATAACTACTATTTCTAAGTGGAGATACTGGCAGGACAACTTTGGCAAGTAGGCAGGACTTGTCAGAAATAACTGCTAAGAGTTGATTATTGAAGTTAGTACTAATCTTCTAAATCAGAATGTTCACAAATGTATTATTAATCTGCTTACACAGTCTTTACTTTCAAAATCATCTCCTGCTGTTAAACTAAGGAAGAGCCTTAACTAAGGGTAACAGTTTTATTCACTTAATTCACAGAATGTTCAGACTAAACTCAAGCAAATTTGGCTTCTGTAAGAAAAATCCTTGCATGTAAGGAATGAGTTTGCCATGCCCTGTAATAATCCTCTTCTCCTGGCACCCAGCACACATTCAAAGTCAGTCCGCAGGAAGAAATAGCATTTTGCAACCACCAGGCTCTTGAAGATACGTAATTTAGAACACAACAAAATTTAGAATAAATAAATACTATACCAAAAAGTTTTTATAAAGGTGAAAATAGTAAACTAAGACAGGGCTTTTTCAAAAGTATATCTCAAGACAAATACAGAATATTTCAAGAGAAAAATTTACTGGAAAGTTTTGTAAAATATGATTTTAAGTAAAACATATGACTTTGTACCTAATTGCAAATCATTCTGAAAGGAGATAAAATCTGTTTAGTTTGACTGATGTTTAAAGTCAGGTGCTCTTGGGTATATGATTAATTCCTTTTTCCAAAAACAGTTATTGTGCTTTAGAAATATAAAATGATTACAAATCACTTAAATTTGAAAATGATTACTTTATATCAAATAGTGTAAACAGGTGATCTTTCAAAAATAAACTGTTTTAATGCCCACTGATATAAGCTTAAATAGGTATAACTGAAATGTAAATGATAAATCCTACTCATAATGTAAATGCTAAACTCCTAGCCAAAACCCTGAAAAATACACACTGTGCAGCCTACCTGGTCTATTCTGGATGTTCCGGCTGCAGTGCACCAACTATCTTGGAGTGAATCTGAGCCCCAAGCTGGCAACTGCAAACTAGATCTCACCTTCAATAGCATA
Source organism: Hystrix cristata (assembly GCA_004026905.1). Classification (NCBI taxonomy): domain Eukaryota; kingdom Metazoa; phylum Chordata; class Mammalia; order Rodentia; family Hystricidae; genus Hystrix; species Hystrix cristata. Next base: position 77,799 of record PVJO010002134.1, on the reverse strand, counting down.
GAAGTTTTCATCAGAAATGAGCAGTTCTCCTCCCATACCAACCCACCCCCAGAAAAGAGAGAAAGAAAACAATCAAAGTTCTTCCTGTTTCAAGTCTTTATTCTATACTCTAAAGGTTTTAGGGAAAAAAAAAAAAACTCATTTGAAATAGCCATAAAGGAAAACTGAACAAATTAAAAGGCCTGGAAAAAAAAATCCAATCACTGTGAAATAGTCATCAAACCAGTAGAGACTAAGATGAGTTGGATATAAAAAAGCGTTAACATTTTAACATTACTCTGCCAAAATCACAGCTGTACTAAACACATTCTAATATATGGACAGCTGATCATAGAAAAATCTATGAGTATTATAGTTACCAAATATTTTAGCTTAGCTATATGATAGGAAAAACAAACTCTGGAAGTCTGCTGAGATTAATAAAGGTAGAGATTTTTAAGAAGCTGCTAATTAAAAGCTTCAATCTATATTTAAGAAACATAAAAGGGTTCTCTACATTTCAGAAGCTTGTTTTCAAGCTTTTTCTCCATTGCCTGTTACTTTTTACATTCTCAATTTCTTCCTATTTTACCCTTTGATAATTAAAATATATGCTTAAAAACTATAACTGTATTTTTTTAATTTGTTACTTTTACTATACTGCTATCACAGCTGTCACTACCCAACTTCCTATTTTGAAGGTTAACATTAGAAATAAAGCCATTTACATACCATTCTTACCTGTAAGGGTAAGAGTGTATTACTATTGTTGTCTGTTCTGAACACATTATCTTCAATCCAAGACTTTGGAGTCAATGACGGAGTAGAGCGAGTAAATTTCGGCGGTGCTATGACATTACCAGAAAAGGGTTTCTTCAGTGGAGATATCTGATTCATAGTTCCTGGAATCCCCATGTTTCCAGCTCTCCGATGATCTCTGCCATGTGTCGCTCCCCAAGACATGCTTCCGGTGCCCCAGCCAGTGCTCTGATGGTTGCTCCATGGAGACTGCTTCAGAAGAGGCTGGGGAGAACACATCTATTTCAACTACAGGCTTTAACGAGTTTAGAATTCAAATTCAACTTTTACAGCTGAGCTAAAAATGTATGTGATCATTAAGAAATGAAATACATAAAAGCAAGAGAGCTGCTTAAGTAGCTTACAAAAAGCCACAGGCTAAGAGATCTTCCTACTTGAAATCGTATTTATTTAATGTTGGGCAAGTTTTCATCTTCTTATCTACTATATCTCAAGAAAATAGAATCATGCATTTACTTTTTTTCCTACAGACAGAACTGTATACGCAATAAAGATGAAGTATATATAGTTTTAAATACACATTTAACATATTTTAAAATGTTTAAAAGTGCATTTTTAACTTTGAAAACCCTCAAAGACATAACCTATGTTGTAATCTGAATGCAATATTCTGCTAGCTCTTGTTTATTGAAATAGCCCAGTTGTATGTGTGAAATTTTTAGATCTTAGTTTTCCAAAACAAGTTGTACTACTACTAGTCTGCTGTATGAATTTAAAATGCTCTTCAATATAAGTCAGTATAGGAAATATATCATTTTTTTCATTGTTCATTCAACTTTTAAGGTATTTCATTCTAGTTTTAGTACAGTTTCTCTGAAAGTGTTTTTATTTCACTTATCCATGAACTGTTAAGCAATTATCTGCTGTTACCCATAGGTGGATCCACTGAGATACACTGCCAATAAGCAGCTATGGGCTTTGATTATTCCTAATAACTTAATACAAGTTTCCATTCAAATCTTTTAAAGTCATTCATTTTCAAAAGCAAACTATATTCCAATTTAGAACCTCTGGCAAGAAAAACTGTCATCAAACTGTAACAGAAAATCCACATGTGCACAGTAGCTTTTTCTTTTCTGCCAATTAGTTAACATTCAACAATTTTGTGCAAAGATTTAGACAATGGAATATGGATCATGCTGTTACTTAAAATCAATAAATATGATCCTCTAAAAATTAAACCTGCTTTTTACAAGATAATTTTTAAAGACTCTGATATATAATACTCTTTTAAAAATTTCTCAAGTGCTCACATAATCATGGACGTACATTTTCTTAGCATAGCTAAGGGGCCATGAACAAATCACTCCATGAATGAGAGCCTTACTTTCCTTATTAAAATGGTCCAGTGTACAAAGTTCTCTTCCAGTGATCTAAAGTTCCATAAGAAAGCTGTGTGACCTCGTTTTATGTCCAAAAGCAGATTAGAGCTTAATATGGGTCATAATAAATGTTCTGCTAATGTTCCATATCATGATTTTAAGAATACAAAATTATCTCTAAATTTCTGTGGCAAGTTTCCAGTTTAAAAAAATGAAAAGCCCCAGGCACAAAGCAAGAGTTGCTCAAGATCATGTGAATCATGGTAAAGTACAGTATTATTTCAACATTTCACATTTTTCATTCTTACCGGTCACATTCTCTTTACTCAGAGAGAAACCAGTGAGGAAAACAGTCAACAAAAACTGTTAAACTGCTACTTGGGTGAACTGAGACAGGATTCACACTTTAAAAGGTTAACCCCTGAAAACGGGTCAACGGAAAAAGTTCCACGAGTTAAGCAAGCATCGGTTAAGGTCAAATTCTGTTTCTCTGTCAATCCTCAATCATGAAAACAGACTTATATACAATTACCACCACAATAAATGCTGTCTTGATCTTTAAAAATAAGCTCTTTCAATGTCAATTAACCAACTCAGCGGGCATCTCAGAAAATCCTTCAGAGAAGATCACTGAAAAAGATCCTGAGTCAGAAAGGACAAATCCTGTCCCGCGTTATTTCATGACATTTTCTAGTTAAAACACACAACTCCACTGCCGCCTTCCCCAAGGGGAAGATCGCTTGTCGCAAAGTCCCCAAAGAAAACGCATTGACCCTAGACCCCGGTGCCCTTTGGTTTTAAAACCCACACGACATCGCTCAAACGCGAAAAACCACAGACGCCATAGCGATCTATGGACACCAGGGACCACTGACCGTGACAAGTCGCGGTCGGCGCATCCCCGCCCCGGCCGCGGCGCAGGTGACAGAGTGGGCGTTGGGGCGACCGAGCCGCAGCTCCCCGCGGCCCATGACGGCGGAAGCATAGAGCTTCGCGGCCGCGGCACCCCCCTGGACGGCGGGAGCGCTGGACGCCGCTGCCAGCACTAGCCCGCTGATCGCGCGTCCCGGGCGGGGTGGGGTCGGGTCGGGACAGCGGCTCCCGCCCCGTCCCGTCCGCTCCGTCCCCGCCGTCTCCTCCCGCGGGCTGCGCACCTGGTGGTGGTTGTACGAGTTTCGCTGCTGCAGAAAGGCTGCGGCCGCCTGGTGCTGCTGCTGTTGCTGTTGCTGCTGCTGCTGCTGGAGCTGCGGGCTGACGGGCGACCGGCGGCTGGGAGGCGGCTGCGGCGCGGCGGGCGGCGGGGGCTGCGGCTGCGGCAGGCTCATGGCGGGCGGCGGCGGCGGCGGCACGGCGGGCGCGGCCGAGAAGGGGCCTCCGAAGCCGCCCCCGCCGCCGCCTCCCCCGCCGCCGCCGCCGCCGCCCGCTGGGACGCTGAGCCCCGCGCAGCCGTGCGGCGACACGGGCGAGAAGCTCGGGAAGAAGGCCGGGGTCATGGACGACGGCAGCCCGGGGTAGAAGCCGTTCTCCGAGTCGGGGCTGGGCGGCGGCATGGCGCTGAGCGAGCCGGCGGCGGCGGCGACAGCGGCGCCCGGGGTGGCGGCGGCCGAAGAGCCGGGCGGCTGGGGCGGCTGCGGCTGGGGCGGCTGGGTCGGCGGCGGCTGGGGCGCGGGCGGCGGCTGGGGCGCGGGCGGCGGCGGAGACGCGGGCTGCACCGACCAGGGGGTGCCGAAGCCGGGCAGCGGCGGCGGCGGCGACGCGGGGCCGCCTCCCCCCGCGCCTCCGGGGGGCCCCCCGCCCGCACCACCGCCTCCGCCGCCGCCGCCGCCGGGATGCGGAAGGTCCGGGCTCTGCAGGCTGCTGAAAGCGCCCGCGCCCAGCGCCGCGCCAGGCAGGAGGGCGCCGGGGCTGCCGAGCAGAGGGTGGTTGGGGGACTCCATGGAGCCCGGCGCGGGGTTCACGGGCGGCGGCGCGGGGGCCCAGCCCGCATCGGGGGGCTCGGCGGCGCTGCCCGCGCCTCCGTGTTGGCGCCGCGGGGCTGCAGGCGGGAGCGGCGGGCGCGAGGCGCGGGGCGGCGCGGGGCTGGGGCGGCCCGGGCGGAGCGGTGGCGGCGGGTCCGGAGGGTGGGGACGGCGGGGCGGGCTGGACGCGTCCCTCTTCTGGCTGCTCAGCTGCTGCTGCTGCTGCCGCCGCTTACTGAAGTCCTGCGGGGAGGCGGTGCGGCGGCAGCAGCGGGCGGAGGCGGCGGCGGAGGAGGGGAGGTGCAGACTCGGTTTGAAGTCCGGGGAGGGGAGGAGGAGGGTCACACCCGCGTCCGCGCCGCCGCCGCCGCCGGGGTGGTGGCTGGGGAGCCGCCCCGCGCTCGCCGGCGGCCGCCCTGTCGGCCCCCGCGGCGGCGCGTCCTGCACGGCCGGGCGGCGCGCGGCGCGCGGGGAGGAAGAGGCGGCGGCCGCCTCGGCTGAGCCGGTGACAGGCGGCGGCGAGCGCGGGCCGCGGGGCGTGGCGGCGGGCGGCGGGGCGGCGCCGAGCGGGGCCCCGAGCCCGAGCTCCCGCCTGTGTCGGGCGGGCGGCCGCGGGAGGAGACGCGTCCCGGGCCCGGCCCGGCCGGGAAACAGCCGGAGCTGGGGCGGCGCGGCCGTGGCGGAGGGCGGGGCTGGGGAGAGGGGACACTGTGACAGGACCGGGCGCCCACTGGGGCCCCGCCGCCTCCCGCGGCGGCCGCGACGCCACCCGAGACCCGCTCGGGCGCCGCCACCGCCCGCCGGCGCGGCCGCTGAAGAGGCCCGGAACGTGCGTCAACGCCACCTCACAGTCGCGCCGCCTCCCGCGGCGCGTCCCGGCACGCGCGGGCGCGAGGCCGCCCCGCCCCGCCCCTCATTAGCATGCGGCGCGCGGGAGCGAGCGGCGCGGCGCCCCGGGAGGAGTGGAGGCCGGTTGGGGCGGGGGCGGCTTGCTCACGGGGCGCGCGCGCGGGCGGGCACGAGCGGGCGGCCCCGACGGTTCCCGGGTAAGCGCGCGGTGTCCGGGCGGAGTCGCGCCGGGGCCCTTGCGACCCCTTCCTCGCGGCGCCGCCGCCTCCCTGTCACCTCGGCCCGCGTGAAACCTGGCCGCGAGGGTTGGCTTCCCAGGGCGGGGCTGGCCGGCGGAGGAAACTGAGGCTGGGGTCGCGCGGCAGGCCACCGTCGGGCCCCGGCCGCAGGGACCCCGCTCCGCCTCGTCGCGGTTTGGAGCCGCCCGGGTCGCCCTTCTGGGTCCGCGGGCGTTTGGGCCGCGTGCCCGCGCTGTCACCGACCTCGCAGCCGCCGCGGAAGGCGTCTGTGCGGGGCGCACCTCGGCGAGCGGGGGAGGAAGCGAGCCCCAGACCCGGGCGCGCTCCACGGCAACCCGGGCCGGCTCCGCGGCCGCGCGGAAACGCCTGCCGAGCGCTGCGGTGGTCCGGTGGCGCGCGGCGCCTCCCCGGCCGGCCGGCAGGCACGGCCCTCCCGCGTCCCGGCCCTCCCGCGTCCCGGCCCCTCGCCCCCAGGGCGCCTCCAGACATTTCCGAAGCTTCATTAATTTTCAAGGGAGAAAGATTCCTCACATCAGGGGAAAAGGAGGTTCTGACTCTCGGCAGCAGGCTTGTTGAGACCTGCAGATAGGACGGGGAGAGGGTTTTCCTGGGTGGACCTAGGAGCCCTGGAAGGGGAACTAATCCCGTCGGTTCCCTTCCTGTACAAACTTTCTGCATTCGGCATGGAAGAAAAATAATACTTAAGGGTGTGAAGTAGGACAGTGGCCCATACTACGGAGTAGGATATGAACCTCGTGTTCCTGCTTTGTAATTTTAACCGGTTTTGTTGGTGCTTAGAAAAGTGAAACTACTGAAAGAATCCTAAACATCGAGACTAATTGCAGGAGCTGTAGAAGGTTGATTCAGACTGGATTACTTTAAGTGGACTAAGCTACAATAATATTGTAAGTTAGCGTGCTCTTTCCGATGTAAGCAGATGGCAAATTGATAGGGATCCTCTTTCTCTCGTAAATGTGATTTCTGCTTCTGTTCAGTGTTTCAAATGTCTGTAAATCAGAATCAACAGAAAGAACAACACTGCAAAGGGACAGTGTTCCATGTATGTTCATGTCTGATATCCTGTCTAAAAGTAAGCTTCATATTAACTTTATAACAGGGACTAGGTACTTAAAAAACTCATAAATGACTCAGAAATTGGCTGGTAAACAGAAAATTGGCTCGAGCAAATCTCAAAATCATTTTTAACAATCAAGCAAAACAGAACTGGAGAAGAAGTGCTTTTATTATTCTAAATTACAGTATCTAGACAATAACCTGAGCCCATTTTTTTATAAATGTCTATTTTTACAACATCCATCGACACATTCTTAAATATTATTCACTAATATATTTTGCAGGGAAAACTAAGCATCTAAGGCAAGTAAAGTCTTTAAAGTAGAAGCATTTTTTTTTTCTGAGTGAAGTATTTGAAATCATCTGCGGTTCCCATAACAAATTTGAAAATGGAAGAGAATACAAACCTTTGCTTAACCCTTAATCATCTAAGTTAGAACAATGTAGGGAGAAGAAAGAGCACGTGTTTGAAAGCTAATGGTGCCCTTTTGGGCTAACATGAACTAAAATGGGATCTTTTTTGTGTTCTGGTACTGGTTTTGTTTTGAAGATTTAGAGATAATTTCACTATTAAATAGTAAGGTCAGGCTTCATACCAAGTACCCCAAATTCCTAAACCTATAGTTACTTTCTGACATCCACAGCTTTTAAGCTGGCCAGTCTTTTGTCTTTGAAAACACTGAAAGCTTATTCATTTTACTCCCACTGTCCTGAGCAAGCACTTAAAAGCCATTTTTGCTGCCACCCTGTATTATGCCCTCAAACCCATGCACAGCCAAAGCAAGTGAAGGAAAAGCTTTTGTTGTGCAATTCTTACTCTTAGCACATGAAATGAACTCCATTTTAAATTATTTTCTAAAGTCACTATGTTGAGCTCAAATCACAAAGTTGATTTTAAGGTCCACAATTAGGTCATGAGCTGAATTTAAAAATCATTGTCCTGTGAGACCATCTCACATTCTCTCTGTTGTAAAGCTCCTGTCACACCTCTCCTGTCCTCACTCTCAGCTGCTGACCTGGCTGCTTACTTCATGAGAGAATGTCCACAGTCTCTGCTTCTCTCCTTTACGGTGTTCCCTCCTGCTGCAAAAGGATGGCCTGTCCACTCTCCTGTCTGGCGTCAGAGTCTCCACAGTGCCCTGGCTCCTACACCCCACCTACTAGGGTCTTGGCTCCAATAGTTTTCCCTCTCTCCTTCTAATCTTCACCTCTGTTTTAGGCACATTTCCAGGCACACAAAATCACTAGTTCACTAGTTCTCCTCTCTGAAAAACAAAACCCAGACATCTTGGCCTCTTGGGTGCCTTCCCCCTTAGCCACTGCCCTCATTCTCAGCTTTCACTTCTGGCAAGTAAGTGCCTATTCCAATCCCCAAGTGAATGTCTCACAGACACCGTAAATTCAACATGTACAAAACCGAACTGCCTCGTTGTGAATCCCTGCCTTTGCAGCATTCCGGTATCCTAGTTCTCAGCTGGCACTTTGTTGTTCTGGTCACTCTGGCCAAAAATTTTGGAGTCATCCTTGACTTCTGTCCTTATACCATATCCAAAGCGTCAGAACATGCTAATTAGTCTGCTTCTAAATTATAACCAGAATCCAGCCCCTCCTCATCATCCCCACCACTATCAACCTGGTCCAGATGCTGTTATCTCTCCTCTGGTTTGTTGCTGTCAAATCCTCAGTAGTCTCCAACTTCTGGCCATTTCTACTCCAATCTCCTCACTGTAGTACTAGGCTCAATATAGTACCCACAAGAGTGTTCTTGAAGTGGAAGACAGGTCAAATCAATTCCATCAGCTAAAGACATATTCTAAGAATAAATAACAGAATATTTTCAATAACCAAAAGGGTTTTCATGATTTCCCCTGGCACATTCCCCACCCCCCCAAGGGAATTCTTTTTTCTCTTAACACACTAGCTAAGTCAGCCTTGGGGCTTTTGCCAGCCTTTCAGTTCTCACTGCCCAGAATATTTGTTCTCTAAATACCAGTAGGTTCACTCTACCATGTTTTATGAGAGTCACTTAGTCTGTTGGTTGGTCTGTCTGTCTGTCTCTCCTCTGTGCAAGGTCATTGTTTCAGAAACATTCTTCCTGAATGCCGTGGGAAATGGTAGCCTCTCCCGCCATCTCAAACTCCCTGTTTCTATGCTGTGTGATTTTTCTCCACCTGAAACATTATTCACTAAAATTCTTTGTCTGCCTTCCTTATGAAACCACAAGCCAGGTGAGGGAAGGTGCATTCTCTCTTTTGTTCACTGCTCCTGCCTCTGTCTAGAATAATACATGGCACATGTGCATGCCCTGAATGAAGCAATGGTTGAATTGATTCACAGCACTGTGGGAAATAATAGCTGTACATATCTAGTAATAATATGAAAATCTTTATAAATGGCTTATTTGCTGGCGGGAAATACCCACACACTACGCTAGTCTCACACCTAGGACTCGCAGGAACCCAAGATAATTCTAGGCACCTGCAGGATGAGTGAGCAAGGACAGACAGATAAGGTATCTCAGACTCCTAACAATGGGGGAGAGGTAAACCTGGACTCCCAGGGAAAGACTTCTTTCTCAGGAGCCTGCAGTCGGAACTCTGAGCTCCAGGAACTGAAATATGGAGGAAGGACAATAAGACGGGGTTTGTAGCAGGAGCTTCCTCGAAGAGAGGAGTCGACGTGAGCTTGTTGGAACAGTTCAGGTCACAGAGAAGTGGGGCCAAGTCAATGCCTTGCTCCCAGACTTCTGGCTTCTTAGTGTTGCAGAGACGTGTGAATGACCCCATAGAGTAGGATGGGCTTGAGTCTTTAGATGGGAGCTACTGAGTCCTGGTTTTGTACTAACTCTGCCCACTTTAAGCTACTGAGTTGATGCAGCACCTTAGAATAGCACCTTCTTTAGTTGCTTCTGTTTCTCCTACTTGTCTAAACCTTCCTCATAATCTCTTTCCTCACTTATTTTTCTCCTTAGTTATCTCTTAAATATCATGGTTCCCTGGGCTTGTATTCTTGGTCTTCTCTATCACTACATACTCTTTCTAGGTGACCTCATCCACTATCAGGTTTAAAACATCATCTCTGTGCTTATGTTTTCCAAATTCATCTGTCTGGCCCTGAGGTCAAAATCATATTTTCATCTGCTTACTAAGCTGCATGACCGGGGCCCCCCTTGGTCACATCAATTCAGTATGTGTCTATACCTGCACTATCATCTTCCACTAACCTGCTACTCCTCTTTTGCTCCTGGTCTGGGCTGATGTCATTACTACACAACCTGTTCCTCAAGCTGGAAACATGAGTCATCCTCTTCCTCCTCCTCCCCCACTCTCCAAAGTCCTTGGCCACCATACCCTGTCAATTCTACTGCAGAAATGTTGCTCAAATATGGTCTCTTCAGTCCATCATCACTATTTGTGCCTTCGCTTTGTATCTTTCCTCTGTCCTCTCCACAGGCTCTTAGCTAGCCCCTGGCCTGTCCCTCTTCTTAATCTATTCACTTTCGTCATCAATCTCCAGAAAGAACTATGTTCCTGCCGCACTGTCCTTGTCAGCATCCACCGACCTGGCTTTCCCAGTACCAAGTCCAATCTGGCTGGTAGACAGGACGCTTCAGAATGTATTTGCAACTCACCTCTTATATCTCTAGCCACTGCCCATTCTATCTGATCTTCGAATCAATCCTGTCATCTCAGAGCTCTGCCATTGCACACGATGTTTCTACTCCTAGAACACTCCACATCTCTTTCCATGGCCAAATTTCCCTCACCTTTCAGGACCAGGTTTAAATGCTTTAGTCTCTCTTGCCACTTCTGAACTGAGAGTTGAGGCCTCTTCTATTCTCTTACAATGTTGCCAAAATGATTACTTTTTATTATAACAGGTATCATATGGACAATAATTATCTCTGTAGTGCCCTTGCCTACCACAGTACCTGGAACATAAGTGCCTAATAAGTACTTGCTGATGAATAATTACCCAGTGAATGGTATATGGAAGAAAGATGAAAGGAAGGAAAGTAAGAAAAGAAGGAGGGAAGAGGAAAGAGGATGTTTCCGAAACATGCTTATAAAGAGATGTGCAATTTGGGGGGAATTGTTTGTTGTTGTTATTGTTGTCCTTGTTATTCTGGAGCTTGAACCCAGGGCCTTCCTAGAAAACTGTATCCCTGGCCGTTTTTAAAAAAACATGTTGGGCTTGACCTTGCGATCCTCCTGCCTCAGCCTCCTGGAGCTCTGGGATTACAGGTGTGCACCATCACAGTCAGCCAGAGAATTATAACGTTTGCTAGAGAAAAAAAATAAACAGGCCATAAAAAACAAAAATCTTATTTCCCTTTCCAATATTTTCCTAGACTAAATGCACCACTTTGGCTATTTCAAACTCCATTCTGGTTTCTGTGCATCCAAGTATGAACTCAGTGATGAAGGAAAATGTCTCGAATCTTTCTCTGACGAGAAAGCGTAATCCCCAAACACAACATGAGATCTTTGCGGGTGGTGGTGCTCTGGGCAGAGCCCGGGGATTTGTCATGCAGCTTCAAGGCCCCAGCCTGGAGGGAGCTTTCACCTGTGTACTCGCCATCACCGTGCACCTTGGACGCTCAGCTACACTGACGCGGTTCTCTTGCCATGTGTCAGCTCTCTGCGGCCTGTCCTGCTCAGCCTGTAAGTCTTTGGAGGTAGTGGCTATGCCTTTTATATTCCTTTATTTTCCAGTTCTTATTGCTTCATTTATGTGTCCAGAAACTATTTATGGAGCACCCACTATGTGGTTGACATGATGTTAGGCATAGAATGTACCATTAAGAACAGATCAGAAAACATACTATTCCATTCAGAGTCATAGAGCCTGTAAATAAACATGGCTGGTCCCAGTTATGATAATTCACAGCCCTAATTGTCTAGGCAGAGTCAGAAACTGAGATTCTATGTTGAAACTGACCCACTAAATTGGAATCATGCTTGCTGTAACATAGTCTGGTTGGGCCAGTTATGGATGCAACCGTGATGAGTACAGAGTATTGAGGTAAAGCAAATTCAAAGGAAAGCAAAAGAAATTACCAAAATACATCATAATCCTAGCTCAAAATGGGATTTCCATTTATTATACTCTAGTGACGAAACATTTTTGTGAGTAGATATAAAGCAAGTAATAGTCTTGTTTTGTAGCTAGAAAACCAAGGTCAGAAACAAACCAATTTGCAGCAGGTAGTTTACATAGACTGTGCTTAATGCCCCATCCTCCCATTTTTTTTGTCTCTTGCTCCTTTACTTGGCCCCTGGGCTAGCACCAGAGGCAGAGGCAATGAGGGGGCAGCAGGTCAGTAACTGCCTGAGCCAAACAGAGGCACAGTGACAGACCCTTAGAAACAGTGGTTGAAGATACATCCTAAGGATTGAAACTCAGAATGTCTAAGAGATTTTGCTCGCAGTAGCCTTGGTTACAACAGTTAAGTTTGGGAATCACCCTAATAGATGAATGGTTAAAGAGCATGTGACATGTGGGGGGTGTGTGTGTGTAGTAACACCTAACAAAATGAATAGCAACTGGGAGTAGTGACTTTAGAGAGGAAGCATTTTATTTTCAATATATACATCCCACAGCAACTCAGACATAGTCTTCAAATAAGCTTACACATTATTCTCCTGCCTTATTAGAAGAATGATTCTTGGCAGTGTATATATTAGATGTATTGCATTTGATTCTTTTTTTTTTTTTCCTCTCACATTTTGGAAAGCTAACTCCTTGAATGGATAAATTGTTCTATGCTGAGAAAAGTGAAGATGCACTTTGACTAAATACTAAATATTTAGACTTTATGTAGATGAACAGTATTGCATCTATCAGATTTGTTCTTAATATTTTTAGAACCTCAGAAGATTAAAGGTTTTAAATATTTATTTTAGGAGCCATGAATGATCAGTTAAAAAGAAAAAAATAGTGAAGCTCATTTGGTAGCAGGGATTACTCCCAGGGTTTCATACAAAGACTGATTAAAGACAGTGGAGGAAAACCATGCTGAAGAAAGGTGAACATTTGATATTAGTCCAAATCAGTGTCACTACCAAGTCACTTCTATTTCTTGTATGGCACTTTGTAGAGCATGGCAGGAATTTATGCAGATATCTAACCACCCGATTATCTGATTTTTTTTTTTTTTTTTTGGTGGTAGGAGACTGGGAGTTGAACCCAAGGCCTTTACCCTGAACTATATCCATGGCCCATTCTTTTATTTTTTATTTTGAGGCAGAGTCTTATTAAGTCACTATATTGCCCAGGCTGTGCCCAAACTTGTGATCCTCTTGCCTCAGCCTCCCAGAGTTCTGAGCTTACAGATCTGTGCCAGCAGGCCCAGCTCCAAATTAATTTATACATACAAATCATTTATACGAAGAATGTAATCTATGACAATAAGAAGAAACATAAAACTCAATTTTCAATAGAAAATAATTCTAGCAAACTTGTAAGGAGAATGAGATTTTTAAAAATCTTCATAGTGACATTAATTATGTATAAGAATATACTGATGTTTTAGACCCAGAATTAATCCATACTATTTTGGATCAAGAGGAGTGGTGTGGTGGTACACCAGGACCATGGAGGCCCACTCTCCATTACTCTCCAACCTTGGCAATGAGGCCTTGGCAACCTCAGTATTATCATCTGTCCACGGGGGTTGTTGAGGTGATGATTAGCAATTTTTTAAGTGGAGTCTTCTGTAGTATTTGACACAGCATAAATATCCAAACAGACAAAAACCCTGAGCTGTCATCTAATATGTAGTTTTAGATAAAGAGTAAAGGAGAAAGTCAGCGGAAAGGCACAGTAGTAGTCTTGAGGACTGAATAAGAAAAGCAAAAAGAAAAGACAAAAAATTAACAACATGCAAATGAATGACATTCATGGTAGCAAAAATACCTGGTTAGTGGTAATGGACGGATAACTCAAAAAATAAAAATAAAAGAGGAAGACAAGCAAACAAAACTAGGAAATTAACTTCCTCCTACATCTAAAAAGGAAGAAAAAAAATTCTGAAAGTTAAATGTTAAACAGATTCAGTGACTATTTAATCTCTCTAAGGAAAAACAGTGATGTAAGTGGGGCAAACTCCACCAGTACTAGTTCTGTTAGCCATTTAGCCGTGGGGTAGATGGCGTGCGGACTTGGGCAGGTTAACCATTCTCCATCTCTTTTCTCCTCTGCTAAATAACAGGGAAATATGTGAAGAAAACGCTTAATGTTGTTAAATCCCTGGTCTTCAAACTGAGACACAATCTGGCAAAAATAAATACCAGCTACAAATGTGAGCTACATAAGTACTATGAAAAATTTTAGTAGCCATATTTAAAAAAAGAAAAGAAATTCACTTTAGAAGTGTATTTTAAACATAAACTATAACTCTATATAAAATATTATTTCATTTTATAATTAATATAAAAGTTGTGACTGCTTTTTCTGCATCTAGTAATATGATTGTGGCTTTTGTGATTTTTTTCATGTTAATATGGTGTTTTATGTTGTTTGACTTCCAGATTCTACACTAACCTGGGATAAATCCCATTTGGTCATGGTATATAACTTTTGATATGTATTACTAATACTTCTGCACATATATATATATCATTATATATATGATATTTATCAATAGTGAGGATTAAACCAAGTGACACATTACCACTGGGCTACATCATCAGAACTTTACGTTTTTTATTCTGAGACAGAGTCTTGCTAAATCACCCAGTCTAGGTCCAGCTTGCGGTGCCCTTGACTCAGCTGGGATGTGAGAATGTTGTTGAGGATATTTGCATCTACCATCATGTGTTTCTTAATGGGGTTGCTACTTTTGAGAGATGCGTTGTTACATGATTGTGTCTTTGGCAGTTTTGTAATTGTATAATCATTACAGCATATACTTACACAAACTAAAGATGACTATAATCCCACTATATAATATAATCTCATGGAATCATCATATATATAATCTATGGTTGCCCTAGATGTCCTGAAGAGGCATATGACTGTATACTCAAAAAGAATATTAATCTGGATCTTCTTCCTTGTGATGTTTATGTGTGGTTTTGTATCAGGATTAATAATATTGATTTCATAGCTTGAGTTAAGATATATTCTTTCCTGTTACAATTTTTTCTAAGATGTGTGAAAGATTGATAATATCTCTTCTTTAAGTGGCCAGTACAATTCAACAGTTAAGTCATCTGGGTCAGGGCTGTTCTCCACAAAGAGATTTTGAATTGCTAATTCAATCACTGCGCCTGCTATGTCTGATTTTTAAAGTCTTCTTATTTCAGTTTCAGTTTTTTAATGTTTATCTAGGAATTCGTCCATTTCATCTAGGTCATCTGCATTGTTTGCATACAATTGTTCATAGTATTCTCTCATGATCTTTGTGATTTCTGTGAGGTCTGTACTGAGGTTCCTCTTTTATTCCTGGTTGTAGTAACTTAAGTATTCTTCGTTTCTTGTTCAGTCTAGCAAATGGCTCATCAATTTTGGTGATTTGAGAAAGCTGACCTGGTTTCATTCATGTTTTTATTAGTGTTTCTAGTCTTTATTTCAATTACTTGTGCTCTAATTCTTATTGTGTTCTTCCTTCTGCTTGCGTTGGTTTTAGTTTATTTTTCTTTTGCTATTTTATTAAAATAGAAGGATAGGTCACTAATTTGAGATCATTCTTCTTTTTATATATAAGTATTACTTCCATTAATTCCCCTCTGATCACTGCTTATCTGCATCTCATAAGTTTTGTTATGAGTTTTTGTTTTTGTAATGTACTTTGTGACTTCTTTTTTGAACCATTTAAAGTTGGTTATTATCATGTTAGTGCATGTTAATACGGCTTGGTGAGGGGGGTCCGAGAAGTTGGTACATGCATTTAACACACAGCAGTGAATTTTAATCTGTCCCCCTCTGCTTCTTTTCCCAGCCCTCTTGTTCTCTTTCCCGTCTCCAGAAGTCTGCCTCCTGCTTTCCTCCTCTTGCTCCTTGATTTTATGTGTGTATGTATGTGTGCATGTATGTATATGTATATGAAGTTTTTAGTTTTCTCATATAATAAAAAACATGTAATATTTAACTTTCTGCTTTGTCACATACTTGTGAATTTCTTAAATTTCTGCTTGTTCTTGTGAGTTAATTTCATTTACTTCAGTTAAATAACATATTTTGTGTGATATAAAAGCTTTGAAATTTGTTCAGGTTTTGTTTTATGACCTCTTAACACATGCTCTAATGAAGAATTTTTTTCTGTACAGTTGAGAATAACGTGTTTTACTGTTGCTGATAAGAGTCTTTAAGAGATATGTTCTAGCCATTTGGTTTATACTATTGTTCAAGTTCTATGTTCCCTTCTTGATCTTCTCCTTCATTCTTTTATTTAGTATTGAGAGTGGGTCCATGATGTCTTCACATATTATTGTTGCATGTCTATTTCTCCCTTTAATTAATGAATTTTACTTCACATTTTTGAAGGCTGTTGATAGCTGTATTTATGTTCATAATTGTTTTGTCTTCCTGATGGGTTAATCTGTTTTATGACTTCTCTTTGTCTCCAGTAACAAATTTTGACAAAACACTGTTTTGTCTGATACTAGTAGAGTAACTTGAGCTCTCTTCTGGATATGGTTTTATATGGTATATAATTTCCCACCCTTTTATTTTCAGTTGATTAGTATTTTTGAGTCTAATGTGTCCCTTGTAGATTGTATATAATTTGATCATATTTGCTCCATCCTGTCATTCTCTACATTTAAATGTAGAAAGATACACATTTTGTCTGAGGATAATAGGGCCATTATTTCCTAAATTGTACATTAGTGTTTTTTTTAAAAATTAGTTAATGAGAACTAGGATATTAGTTCATCTTTTTATAATTAGTAAAATGATTATTTGTACTAGAGCCATATTATTTTAGTTTTGACCTCTTCATGATCTGTCTTCAGGACTCATTTTGTAACTTATTTCTCAATGCTTTTATAGTATTTCTTATAATACAAATTGACAACATTTATTTGAATTGAAAAATAAAAGCAAAATTTTTCCGGAAGAAAGTGGAATTTGGCTTATTGACTTGCCAATCAGATATGTGGTGTCTGTTTTCCATACATTAGCTAAATACAGCACAGCTTTTATTTCATATGTATGTGTAAAATCTAATTGAAAAATAAAATGCTTATTTGAGTTCAAAGAAGAAAAAAGAAAGATCTAGAATTTCCAAATTAAAGATGTTTTCATTTTTTTTACATAGTCGTGGATATCACATTGTTATAAATTCAGATTTTATAGCATACATTTATATGATATAGTAATTATATTTAAACTGACAATATTACATTATATATACATAAAATCATATGCATTACAACAATTTCAACTTCAATAGTTTTAGATTCCTTAAAGTGTTCATTTAAAAGTGTTCAAATACACATATTGTTTTTAAAATGTTCAGAATTTCCTTGGGCAATTCTTAAAGGAAAGAACTGGGAGACTAGAGAGGAAAGGTGACCTAAGTTTCTAATATCGGGTTGCCACATGTACTTCTGTGTTCTCTGTGCCAGGCACACCTCCATTGTTGCGTGAATGTATAATTAAATATCCTGAATGGTATCATAACAAGCTACATATTTGCTATCTAAAGGAAGAACAACCATGGAGCTAGACTTTTCCCTATGTTATGTATCTATCAGCTGGTAGACAGAAAGAGCTAGGTCCGGATGGAGTGGGAAAAGGTGGGAGAAGAGTAGCTATCATACCTATAATACTACCTGGAGAAGACAGTCTTGGGTAGCTAATTTTATCTTTGTTGGATCTAACAAAATGAGAGAAAGATTTGGAACCTAGACTTAAAAGATCTCAACAAAGTATTAAGATTCGTATATCACAATTACTTTAAATTCCACAAGGAGTTCTTGAGCAGCCACTGCCTGTCTGGCACTTCTCTAGGTACTAGGCGTGCAAAGATGAGGAAGACCACGTACGTGAGCAATATACTTTAAAAAATGAT
The DNA here is from genome assembly GCA_004026905.1 of Hystrix cristata. Classification (NCBI taxonomy): domain Eukaryota; kingdom Metazoa; phylum Chordata; class Mammalia; order Rodentia; family Hystricidae; genus Hystrix; species Hystrix cristata. The sequence goes on along the minus strand of PVJO010002134.1, from coordinate 60,539 downwards.
GAAACAGGCCATATGCTACGAGAGGAATATATTATGTTGTAGGTTGAAGGATTCGATATTGCTGTTATTTGCTCATTTTTGACCTATCCATAGCTGTTAATGCACATTTTTCAACCCATTGGTATATATAAATCCAGGTGACAGAACAGTAACTCCTAAGACATTTATTAATCATCTGAGCTGGGCACTGAAAAATGATGACAACTGTGAATAGATGGATAGGTTGTAAATAGGGGACTGGAAGTAGCAGGATCATCTCGGAATTGTAGATTAGATAAGAGTAGAAAGAAGCCTGAGGCTTCTGTTATGAGTTCTGTAGACCCGAAGAGACCATTGAGTAGGCAATGGTAAATCACTGAAGGTTTTTCTAGCAGGAGTGTTGTACACAGGGACAAATTTTAGAAGAGGCATTCCAGTGGCTGAGTGGGCATAGGTGGTAGGTAGGATGATTGAGACTGGAGGCACTGAGATGCCTAGAAGCTCCTGCAGTTGTCAAGATGAATTGCAGTAATATAAGGCTTGAGAAATGGAGAAAAATGTTTCTTAGACAGAATTGTCCCGGTTTGGCCAATGATTGGCTCTGTAGGGTTAGTTGAAACACATCCAGATACTGGAGTGGAGGATGAGAGTTACTTGTGTAGAGATATCCTTGAGTAAGAGTAGTGAGTGCCCTGCTACATGGGTTAGACCTCCATTGGTGTGCTGTTGCTAGCCAAAGCCATGAAAGTGGATGTGATTATCAGGGGAATTTACCTAAGGAGATCAGGACAACAGAGTAAGGGCAGAATGACAGAGGAGAGGGTTAGAGATGAAGCTGTGCCCTTCACTTTACAGTATTTTATCTGGGTCACAGCACTTATTTATTTGTATTTACCCCTTTCAAGTCCTTAAGGCCTCTAAAGGTAGTCATTAAGTCCTATCCATTCTTTGGCATCCTCAAAGCTCACATGAATTCAAGAGGGAGCCACTTAAATGCTTGCAGGTGCATACCCTAACTTTCACGGAATGTTTTCTAGGTCCTAGTCATGGTTTGAAATGCCACACTGGAGCCACTCCACTTCATTCTTCCTTACAATTCCATGAGTTGATTCTAGTTTTAGCTCCATTTTATAAGGAAACTGAGGCATGAGCTTGTTCAATGTGACAGTTGTGGGAGCCTGAAGCTAAATTTAGGCAATCTAACACCAGAGGGTACCATGCACCAACTCTCATACTATGGAATGAGTGGAGTCAGAATGACTTCCATTTAACACTTAGAATTCCTCTCCTATACAAGTTCTAATATCCTCAAAGTACCTTCGTGAGATGGAGTGAGAGGGCAATATTCTTATATCATGCTAGAGTCATGAATGAATTAAAGCTAGATAAGTAAATTCCTCAAGACACCTGGTTTCTAAGTGGCAAAACCAGACCAAACCACCATCTTCTGAGTTACAACTCTGTAATTCTGTGCAATCTTGTAACTTCTGTTCGGTCTTGTTTCCTGTGGGTCCAATTGTCTGCCACATTGCTCAGCAAGCTAAGGCACCTAGGTCAGTGGCTGGGGGAAGACTGGAACGAGGGACTACGCAGATGTCAGGGAGACCTTTTGACAACAGGCCATATTTCCTTGAGGAACTTGGGAACTTCAGTGTGGTAAGACTACAGGACCAGTCAAATGTACTTGTGAATTCTAACATAGTCTCTTTTATTAATAATCAAGAGTGCTCGGAATTTGGGCACAGTCCATGTGTAAAAGTGATGAGTTTAAATATAAACGTGCTAACGTATTACATTGGTAGTTATCTATCCTCCCTTGGGTATAACCTGGAAGGCCTCCTTAGGCATGACACCTGGAATCCCATACAGCTGGAAAGTCCAGTCGTTTCAGAGTATTCTGTAGTTCATTTACTGACGAGGATAAGATTTGCCCTTTTAATAGGAGGAGGCAAATGACAATGATGACTTATGAATTTCTACAGACAGTCTTTTAGCCTAATCCCCAACCACACATGGACCTTTCTTTGATGGTTAGTATCCAGAGATAGGAGAGATTCATGAAAGATTTCAAAGGAACTGAAAATGAGATGGATACAAAGCTTTCATACTTGTGTTCAGCTCTTTGTAGCTTAGGAAAAAAATGTCCCAGTATGTGTGACACATACTGCCTTGCTTGAAATTTATCAGTCTTGGGCAAGGTTGTATTGCCATTTGTCTGGCATTACACAAGACTGGTTATTTTGCCAAGTTTCACTATTGCTAATGTAGACTCTGAAGCAACAACTACCAGAGAGTATTCATAGAAGATAAATCTGTTTTGTAACTGTAGATTTGTTTCTACAGAAGGTGAAAGCCTATTCCCTATGTGTCCAATAAAATTTACTCCCTTCTAAAATAAGCAATGTCACGAGAATTAATATAGAGATACCTACACTTTTTGTGTGGAAGGAAGAATGGAAGGAAGGAAGGAAGGCCTTTAAAAATTTTTGTCCATAATGTTAACCATTAATATTTATAAAATTAGCCATTATAAATTTGTAATAAAATGTTAACTTTTTTTAGTTCTTTCTACCTGCAAAGCACCCATTTCACAGGGAGCAAACTGAGACAGAGAAGTTAGGCAGTTTGCTGAAAAACCACAGAGCGAATAGTACAGCCAGCATGCTGGAACTTCTGTTCTCCATTCATTGTGGTAAAACTTAAAACTGTTGTGAGTCTTATGAGTTTTGTCTCCACCAACCTAAAGAAGACTTTCAAGAAGTGTTAGCAGCTTAGATCTTTGAAAAAGATCTTAAATTTAGAAGCCTGGAGAGGTAGAGAATTTGTAGGGTTTTAAAATGAAGCCTCACAGATTTGAGTCTTCATTTCAGATCTTCTGGCTTTGCTGAACTCTGTAGCAATATTTCTGTGTAGCAGAGATGAGACGGTGCAGTAGGCTTGTGAGGAGCTGGCTGCCAAGTGCTAAGGTGGTTGCCCTGTTGATCTTCTTGAAATCGTGCCACACATTTCCACCAAGGCCTTCATGCCCACTAATCGTGTCCTTCTTCTGGGTCAAACACTGCCAAAAGATGCTTTTCTTTTTTCTGCCCTCCCTGCCTTCTTTCAATTTCCCAACTCAAGGAAATTAGTTACAGTGGCTCTTTGCCAGGTGCTGATGATTCAAGAAGTGCGTAAGTAATAAAACAGGCATCCCTCACCTATATGGAGACTTAATAATGGTTTTTAAATGGTCATTGTTTGTTCATGACCTAAGCAGGTACAAAAGAGGGGATGGTTTACTTCACCCGGAGCCTTGGGGAAAGGCATCCTAGCAGAGATTAGTACTGGAGCTGTCTTTAAAGATGTGTAAATTGGAGACATCTTCAGAGCAAGATGGGAAAAGCATTCCAGGGAAAAGGACCAGGAAAACATCAAAGGCATGGAAAAGGGAGGGAGGAGGATGTGTTGGAGAAGTGAAGAGAGGGATGTATGCATAGCGCATAGGGTTTGGGGTGAAGCCATTGTGACCAGGGTGGGAGAAGGAGGCAAGGGCCAGACCAGGGGAAACAGAGAAGACCTTACCACTGGAAATCTATCTTCAGGATCTAAACCCAACACAACAGCTCTTTATGGTAGTCATGTTTTAAACATTCCCTGCAGTTCATCCTATAGTAGCTGAGCTGCAAGGCTTCAGGGATGCTGGGTATTTTACTAACATATTCTTGGTCTTACACGAGGTCCTCTTACTATCTCCTATGATAAGACACAGTTAATGTGAGCTGAGATTCGGTTTGATCTTCGTTTTTGTTTTTGTTTTTGTTTTGTGCTGAAGATCGAATTCAGGGCCTTGAGTTTCCTAGGCAAACACTATAACCACTTAGCTAAATCCCCAGCTGGTTTGATCTTTGATACAAGGCTTAAAGAATGTTTTTTCACAACCATCTCAGGACTTTTTATAGAATCTGATTTTTCAGTTCTAATTTAAGGCAAAAGTATGTTACTGAGAATCAGTATTGACAACTAGCAATATTTCATTCCAAATATTTTTGTCACGTCTTAAAAAATACATACTGCTTGATGCGTGCCACATGTTATTCTGCATGCATTTTACGAATATTAAATCATTTGATGCTTGAACTACACAATGAGCAGTAGGCACTACTGTTATCCCTGTTTTGTAAATGAGGGAACAGCTGGGACTTGAGTGCAGGTCACTTATAAGAAATATAGATCAACTTTGTTCCTGGTTGTCACTTATCTACTCTTTCAATTTAATTAACTTTTTCCAAATTAAATTACTAGACATATTTTGAAATTTCTTTGACCACTTGTTTAATTGGCATCATACTCTATTATACAAATACACCCCACATATATACAAATATCACATATCTATGTGTATATAATATGTAAAATACCTAATATTTATTAAAAATCTGTAGTTCTCAACCCTGGGTATGCTGTAGAATCACCTAGGATGGTTTTTAAAAAAATTATTATTGGCTCTAGCCCCACTAGAGAGTTTCTAATTTAATTGTGCTGGGTGGAGCCTGGACGTGGGTATTTCAAAAACTCCCCAGGTGCTTCTGATATTCGTTCAGGTCAGGAACCAGTGATAGAGATCAATCATTTACTGATTACTTAAGGCACTGTGATACACATTTTGTATACACTACTGTCATTTCACATGACCTCATTAGACAGTTTATAATTACTTATGTTTTATAGATGAGGAACCAAGAGATTGTGAGATTTACTCAAATTCCCACAATTGATAGTGGAAAGAGGATGTATGGATGTATGTCATTTTATTAAACACCACACATACTACAGTGTAGAATTAATTAGCTTACATGTAATACATTAATTGATTAGCATGTGAGAAAATAATTATTTTACAGGTAGATACTAAAGTTCTTACGTTTAATGAGTTTAACCAACTTCTCAGTTTCTTAAAAATATCTTTTAAAATAAATTATATATTTCTGCTGCATACAATATATCTTTTATAGTATATAAAATATGTATGTCATATTGGACTTTTTATCTTTTATATTTCTGTATTTAAATAAGCATTCTAAATAAGTCTCCAAATACATTGAGTAGTTTGAAAAGAACTACTGGATGTTTTCTATTTCTGTTGAGACGAAAACGATAGAAAAGCAATTTACCTTGAGTGGAAATGATTTAGGTTACAGGGTGTGAAGAATGTCCTAGCCATAAGGAGCATCTGACAGCTAGTATTTTTTGAGCACTTGTTTTCTATATGCCAAGCGACATTGCTGCTACTTTCCATGTGTTATTTTATTTCATACATGCAATGCATTATCTGATTTCTGTATTTAAAAGTCATGTATTTGCATATCTAGCTCAGGACTCCTTCCTGAGTTTCACACTTGTTTATTCAACTGCCTACCTGGTTACCTGATGTCTCCACTTAAATGTCTCATACTTACTTCAAAAATAACATGTCCAAAATGAAGTTCTAAATTTTCTTTCATGTTTTTCTTTCCCTGAGTCTTTACCATCCATAAATGACTCCAGCATCTATCCAGTTGCTTCAGGCCAGAGCACTAAGACATCTTTGATTCTTTTTTTCTACCTTCCAATATGGATTCGTTGGTTTCAGTTCCAAAATGTATCTCAAATCCTTTCATTTCTCCTCATTTCCTCTGCATCGCTATCGTCCCAGCCACCAATCTCTCTTGAAAGAACCTTCACACTATCTTCCTCCTCATCTCCTCATTCCAGCTCACGTCTCCTTAAAGGTCATTCTTCCATCACCCAGCAACCAATGTTGCATCTAGGTTCACCGCGTACTTGCGTCACGTCTTCCAAAGAGTTGCTTGTCCTGCTTACGAGGCCCTGCAGGCTCTCCACTCAGCCCCTCACTCCCTGTGCTCCTGCGCACTGGTCTTTCTGCTCTGCAGACATGCCACGCTTTTGTGTAACTCCGAGTTGGTGTTCGCTGCTTGCTCGAATCACAGGACTCTTCTTGGAACTGCTGGGCTGAATCCTCATCTCTCAAGTCTCATGTAAGATGTGACTTCCTCGTGGAAAACTTCATGGGTGATCGTTTCCAAAATATTCCTGTTCTCAGGCCATCTTCTCTTTCCTTAATAGCACTTATCATCAGTCTGTAAGATTAATTTATTCATTTATTGTCTGTGTACTTCATTTGAATGTGAGATCCGTGATAGATGTGTGTCTGCCTTGTTTGACTTATCCCTAGCGTAGAGTAGTCTCAGTACATGTTTAGTCCTGTTAAATGAGTGTAGATGTCATGAGTATTTGATAAGCAATAAAAAGTATAATGGTCTCTTCCTGACATTTTGAAGGAAAAACTTAGACTAGTAGTTCCCAAGCTGTACATCATGAAGTGTGAAATAGAGATAAAAATCAAGAGATAGGGGTTTGGGATTTAGCTCAGTAGTAGAGCACTTGCCTAGCAAGTGCAAGGCCCTGAGTGGATGCACCTCAAGAACATACTCTTAAGTAAAATAAATTGGACACACATGAGTAAGTATTGCATTCTTTCTCTGGTATGAGAAACTGTAAGTGTAAATAAGGATGAAAATGTATAATAAATATTAAGAAAAAGAAAGAAAATATTCAAATGGGAAGGAGAAATAGGGAAGGGGAAGGAAGGGAAAAGGAAAAGAAAAAGAAAAAAATGGAAAAAATGTAGATAAAGCTATTGTAAATAAGGAGAGGAAGAGAAGTTGAAGGGAGGGGTGGGGAAGGAGAAAATAATCAAGATATATCATGTACAAGTACAAATTAACTATGATGAATGTGATCGTTATGTATATCTAAAATGTACCAATAAATCTTCTTGGTTCAATAAAAAAAAATCAAGAGACAATTTTGTTGACAAGATTTTGCTATTGTTGTTAAGTAAACCTTGTGAAAAACAACAGCAACAAGGACAGGTCACATACTTTGTCCAACATCACTTTACCAGACAGAATGGTAGAGAGCTAAAGTCACTGACTGCATAAAGATATGGAAGTGGAAATAATACAGTGGCTTCGAGCAAAATCAGTGAGGTTAACTGGAAGAAAATGACCAATACATAGTTGAAGAAATTCATAAAATTAGATGATAGTCTTATGTATTGCACAGAAGCAATTGGGAATGGGAAGCTCTATAGAATAAAATGGACAGAAAAACTGTGATCTAATTTACATTTAAAAATAGTCATTTTGTGTTCAGTGTGGCAAATGGTTTGAAGGAAGATGAGCTATGCATCAGAGAATCCAGTTAGAATGTTGTTCGAATTACCTAAGAGCAAGCTGGCAGACTAGGTTTGAAGTAAGGAAATAGCATTGACTATGAAAGGGAAGAAATAGGTCTTGGTGTCTAGTCTTCTTGGAATGATTTCCAAGAGACTGATAGACTCTTGTTTCCAGTTTTGGCTTGCATCTTCTACCTCTGGGCTTTAGAATGACTATCCATATTATTCATCAATTGGCCTCATACCTACCTTTTTATGAGTATTTTTGAGAAAACCATGAAACCATTGAGCATTCACTGTGAAAATTAAAAGAAGAAATGGATGTGAAAGCACTTTGCAAAGACCTACACAAATGGAAGCTATTTTGATTACAAACAAGCCAATTTAGTTAACAAAGAGAAAAAACATTTTCCAGCATATAAGCTACCATAATATGAAAACTCCCCAGGAAAAATGAATCAATCATATAGCCATAGCACTTTTTCTTACTTATATCATAATAACTCCATTAATTATAAATTGTTTATTCACTGGTTTTACCTCACAGCATATAAATCCTTTTGAGACAGAGCCACAGTCTTATGAATCTTTGCAGCCTAGTTTTTGGTGGACAGTAAGTTCTCAGTAAATGTTAATTGCATGCAGTAATGATGATTAGTTAACAGGAAAGGATAAAGGCTGGCAGCAGAGAGCTGGTATGGACTTCAAGGGTAAAATAATAGGAAAAACAATGTTAAAGTGAAGTCAGTGTGATCAATGATCATATATTTTATTTTAGACTAGGATAGATAGATACATATACGTATGTTTGCTGCCTACAGATTGTGTCAAGCTGCTCTTACTATAAAGTTAAATATTTTGTAACACTGTTAACTAAGAGTCAAATGAAAATTGTACTCATTTATCCATTTGCTCAGCAAATCTTTTTCTAATGCCCACGTACAAAGCCCCATGCTGTTATGGACACTAGATAAGAGATGAAGTTTGGTATCCAGTAGGTGTGTCAAGGACCTGCTTTATGTCAAACACTGTTCTGAGAATGTCTCAGCATTTTCCTATTAATAACAACCCTACAAGGCAAGCAGTATTTTGCCCATTTTACAAATAAGAAACCAAAGCTAAGAATTTTATGAATGTAGCTGAAATTACTGAGCAAGGAAGGTACTGAAGCATTTTGATTGTTAACAAGCAAGAGCATTGATGGTTATTTTTTATTTCAGAATCTGAATCCTCTTTCACAAGGGCAAATAGTCAGGGAACAAGGACAGCTATACAACAGTATACAGAATTATGAGCATGATATCCCCACCCTCGCGGAGCTTTGGGTTGGATAGGAGGATTTAGAGAAATGAACACCATAATAAGTTGAGATCTTGACCAAACATGATTGGTTACTATGGGAAAATGGCTCCCAGGAGTTGAGCAGCAGTGAGGTGTGATATGAAAAGTGTCTGGGCCTTGGAGGTCGAAGACCTCGTTCCAGGTCTCCTAGGTATGTGACTGTGGGAGACAGTGAAATTTCTGGACTTCGCTGCCATAATTCGTTAACTAGTAGGAATAATGGGTGAAGTTTTTACCTTATAAACTTACTGGGTTGAGGTATGGGAAAGTAGTTTCTGAAATGTACATAGTTCTGATTAAGAATGTCATTTCGTAGAAACATTTTGTATAATAACTATCAAATTAGAGAAAACAGAGAAGTGATTCATAAATTCTTACCTCCAGAAGATAGCATAGTGCTTGTTACAGAGTAAGGGCTTAATAAATACTGAAGTCAGGTCTTGCATGGCTGAAAGAGACCAGAGGAAGTCAAAAGTTTTCCTTCTCCAGCTAGTGGGGATGATATACGGTGCACAACTTCTTGTCACTTTTTCAACAGACCAAGAAACTACCAATAAATACTATTACCCAAACTACCACTAAAATACAATCTTTCTCTTAAATTTGTTCATTTGGATGGTTAAGGTAACTTTGTTTATGTGACTGTATGTGTGTGTGTCTGATGAATGTATTTGGGGTTTGTGGGAAACTGACTTCATATCTGGTTCTGTTGAGTATCTGTTTGTTCTTCCTTACTGGTGAGTGTTTGCAGCTTGAAACACAAGGAGGGTCTAGAGTAGTGCCGTATATTTTCCGTGGGTATTTGTGTTCAACAGATATCACAGACATGAGCTGAAAGGATAAAGTTTAAGCCTTGTAAGGCTGGGCACTACCAGAGACAGGATTTATTTGAGGAAGGCTGGCTTACTGGCACCATAAAACTGTATTTCTATAGGCAGTTATTTATTTGCCTACTAAGAATAACCTTAACTTGAGTAACTGGCTAGCTATATACATGCCTCCGCTAAAGATATGACCAATACGACCTACAAATCTTAATTTTGGGTATAACCACAGCGATAATATTAGTAAATATTAAAGGAAGTCTTTTTTCTAGATTTACTATTTCTCGGAATGTATTCCATGGAGTGTTTTTGTAATGTATATTATTCAAAATAATTGTTCGGAACTTCTGCTTCCATGAATGTGGTGTAGATGATTTTCTCTTAATTTGCCCACTAAATACAATGAAAACCCTTGGACATTATAAATAAAAGTAAGATTAAAAATCTAAAAGGTGGAAAGAAGAAGAAAACTTTCTTGGCATCTTGGAACCCAAAGAACAGTAAGGTGGTGATGTCACTGGGTTCTCTTTTTGCCTTGTATATCCCAGAATTGAGCTACAGAAACTAGAACCCTGTAATTGCTAACAAGTACAGACAAAAATGTTCCTCCAAAAGGTTTGTTTTTGTATTTAAAAGACAAGAAAAACAGCAGTGTAGCATCGCTGAAAGTTTTGGATAGTAGCCACTCTACTTCAGTCAGACACTACAGTTAAATTGTGGCCCTGCACAGGTCAGCAGGACAGAGGGAGAGCCTAGCATTCTACTCTTACCAACCTGTAATAAAGTGTTTCCTCCTGCCACACATCCACCTCTGGATGATATTAGGGAAGGTGGAGTAGGGAAACAGAACTTGGATTCCTGCTGAGAAGTGACTGAGGCTCCCAAACCATCCATAATGTCTGTGGAGATGGTTTCTGAATCTTGAACTTCCTTCTACCTATACCCTGCAGTAATGAGGTTCCACTCCCTCTCCACACAGGGCTGACATCAGAGAAGATTTAGTGAAAAGTCCAGACTTTTACTAGTGTCTTCTTGTAATGAGGCCACTGTGGTGACATTAGAGGACATGTGGAGAACACTAATAAATCACTCTTGCACCTCCCATCCAGGGTGGTCTCAGGGGAGGTCTACTGGGGAGCATAAACTTTCCCTTCCTTTGAACAGTGACATGGAGCCTCTTGCCTTTCTTGCTCTCAAGAGAGGACAAATGAAGGACTTAGGCTGCTATCCTCACCTGGCAGGAATGAGCCAATATTGTCCCACTTCTCCTCACCAAGTGAGAGCATAGAAAGGCAGCAAAAGCAGAACATTGAAATAAAATCTGGAGTTTCTTAATAAAATACCCCAAACAGCTAGATTCCAGTCAAAAATAAATTGTCACACCAAGAATCAAGAAAATCTCACTTGAATAAATAAAGACAATGAATGCTAACATTGAGATGATGAGATGTTAAAATTTGGGAAGTTTTCAGCATTATCTATTAGCTTTGCCCTCTTCTGTATTCTGGTGACACAATGTCAGATTTCCTATTTTACTCATAGGAGTCTCTGTGAGTCTCTCTTTTCAGTCCATTTTCTCTCTGTTGTTCATATTAGGTAACCTTTATTATTCTTTCTTTCTTTCTTTCTTTCTTTCTTTCTTTCTTTCTTTCTTTCTTTCTTTCTAGTGAAATTTTTTTCTGTCCCCTTCATTCAACTGAAAAAAAAAATTACAGCTACTATTGTAAAAACAACTTCAATGGGTGATTACAACATGCTTTAAATAAAAGGAAAAATCGAGAAATTTTAGCAAAGAAAGGAACTATAAAGAAACCCAAATTTTAGAAATGAACAATAGCAACAAAAACTAAAACAGAGCAAAATAAAACAACCCTTAATAGAAGGATTCAGCAGAGGAAAAAATAAGTAAGCTAAAATAAATTATGATAGAAATTATTCAATCTGAACAATGGAAAACAGATTTAAAAAGTGAAGAGAGATTCTAGGCCTGTTTGACTATAACAAAATATTCATATCACTAGAGTACTGAGAAGACAGGAGAGAGAGAGATTGAGGCTACAAAAGTGGTTGGAGAAATCATCACCAGAAATTTCTTAAATTTGATAAAAGCCAAACCTATTCAACAAACTGAAAGTCAAACAAGATGAACTAAAAAAAAAAATTATGTCAAGAAACAGTACTCATACCTCTGAAAATTAAAGACAAAGCAAAATCCTGAAAGCAGTGAAAGAAAAACACCACCTTACCTATATAAGAAAATCAATTAAAATGAAAGCAGAATTCTCATCAGAATCATGGAGACAGAAGAAATGACATGGTGTTTTTCAAATACCGAAAGGAAAGATTTATCAACCTAGGATTCTATGTCCAGCGAAAACATCCTTTGGAACTGAAAGGGGTAACGCAGCCTTTCTAAGAAGGAGGAACTCTAAACAGAATTGCCTCAGGAGAACTTCCCTGAAAGAGTGATTAGAGGAAATTCTCAACACAAAAAGTGTTGTGTTCAACAATAAAAGATAAAATATTGGAATTTGAGAAGAGAGAGGGAACATGGTAAGCAAAATTATGAGTGCGTAGGGTAGATTTTTCTTTGCCTTTTGAGTTTCTAAGTTATGTCTGATGATCAAAGCATAGTATCTGACATGGGCTGCAAGTATACAGAGGAAATACTGAAGACAATGTAAATGTAACTGTAAGAGGCTAAAAAGACAAATAGAGTAAGTTTTCTATATTTCACTCAAATTGGCAAAATGTCGACATCAATAACTTTGTGTTGAATTATGTGTATATCACAAAAAGCCATAAAACAAAACTATATGTGCAAAAATATACTCAAAGTCACCACAGATGAATCAAAAAGGAACTATGAAAAGGGTTAAGTAGCCCAAAAGGAGACAAGAAAAACAGAACAGACAAAAAGGAGAAAAAACAGATAGAAGACGCAGAATTAAATGGCAAATTTAAATCCTAATATAACAATAATTACATTGCATATAAATGGCTTGAATACACTAAATAAAAGATACAGGTTTACAAAGTAGAATAAAAAACATGACTCAACCATAGGCTTGCTTCAAACCTAATAATATAAGTCTCTAGAGACTTCAGCAATTCATTGAATAAACAGAAAATCATCCAGGACATAGAAAAACTAAATGAGATTTTCAACCAACAAGTATTACCAATTGAATTTGATTAACATTCATAAAACTTTTAATTCAACAATAACAGAATATAAATTCTTTTCAAGCACCCATGTGATATATGCCAAGTTAGATTATATTCTGTGTCATAAGCAGACCACAACAGATTTGTAAAAAATAAGATCATATGGGTCATGTTCTCTGAACAAAGTGAATTCAAAGTAGAAATAACCAACAGAAACATAGCAGGGAAATCTCTAAACACTTAAAAACTAGTCAGTCTAGTTCTAAATGATTTATATATCAAGGAATTCTCAATGGAAACAAAAAATACATTGAACTGAATTAAAATAAAAATAGAAACAGGGATAGACATGTAGTTCTGGAGCATTTTCCTAGCATATATGAAATTCTAGGTTTGATTCTCTGAACTGAAAAAAAAAAGAAAAAGAAAAACAAGAAAACATATTAAAATATGCAAGATTCATCTAAAGTTGTGCTAAGAGGAAAATTCATAGCATTAAATGTTACATTAGCCCACAGGACAGGTTTCAAAATTAATTTCTGAGCACCATCTCAAGAAATTAACAAATAAAATAAACTCAAGGAAAAGGAAGGAAATTATAAAGATAGGCATATAAACTAATAAAATTTAAAGCAAAAAAACAACAGAGAAAAATCAAAGAAACTCTTAATTCTTAGGAAAGATCAATGTAATTCACAAGCCTCCAGCAAGACTGGCCAAAGAAGAAGAGATACAACTTACCATTATAAAAAAAGAAACAGATGTTAAAGACATTAAATAGATAATAAGGGAATACTATGAACAACTCCACAAATATTTGATAAGTGAAATGAAATCAATCAGTTCCTCAGAAACTACAAACCTGGCTGGAGAGTAGCTCGGAGGTAGAGGATTTGCCTAGCATGCATGAGGCCCTGGGTTCAATCCCCAGCAAGACACACACACACACACTAAAAAAAAAGAAACTATCACAACTCAATAAAAATAGATAATTTGAATTGATCAAGAACTCTCAGATGCATTGAATTCATCATTTTAACCCCTCACCTCCAAATATTCAGGCATAATTGGTTTCATTGGAGAATGCTACCAACTATTTGAAAATTACCACCAATTCTATGCAATATTTCCAGAAAATAATAAGAATCCCCAGTTCACTTTATGAAGCTAGTAATAATCTGAAATGAAGCCCCCTTCAAGACATTACTGAAAAAGACAACTATGAATGTATACTCCTTATGAATATAGACACAAAAATCTTTAACAAAATAATATAACATAAAATTCAGTAGTATACAAAAAGAATTACATTTCAAGACCACTGAGATTTATTCCAAAGATGCAAAGTTGGTTCACCGTTGAAAAGTGAGTCACCAAAACCCACTGGATTATCTACGAAAAGAAGAAAAGTCACATAAACATATTAATTGATTCATAAAAAAAACTCCTGACAAAATTAAATACACATTAATGATAAAATTTTTCTCCTTCAGAAAAATAGGAATGTAGAGCTGGGTGTGGTGGTGCTATGCCTGTAATCCCAGTACTCTGGGGGGCTCAGGCAGGTGTATTCCAAGTTCCAGCCCAGAGAAACACTGTCTCAAATATATATATATACATATATATATATACATATATATATATGAGCTTCTTCAATTTGCTGAAAAAAATCTACAAAATATCTACACTTAGCATTATACTTTAATAGTGAATGACCATGTTTTCTATTAATATTGAGAGCAATATTTGGATATCAGCTCTCATCATCCCTACCCAACATATTCCAGAATTTCTTTAAGATTTTGTAACTAGGGCAAAATTATGAAATAAAAGGTATACAGATTAGAAGAAAATAAAGAAAATTGTTATTTGCAGATGACATGATTATCTCCATAGAAATTCTTAAAGAATCTATTTTCAAAAACCTAGAATTCATGAATTCAGGAAGATTATAGGATTCATAATAAAAAGAACTAAAAATCTTTAGACCCTTCAATAACTCAATCAAAAATGGGTAAATGAGATCACACTTCTCAAAAGAAGAAGTACAAATACCTAATAAATGCAGGGGAAAATGTTCGATATTTTTAGCCATTACAAAAATGCAAATCGGAACTCTTAAGATTCCATTTTATGCCAATAGGAATGGCTATCATCAAGACACAAATAACAAATGCTGGTGAGAATGGAGTGGGGATGGGCTCTTCTACATTGTGGTTTTTTTGTTTTGTTTTGTTTTTTGTTTTTTTCTTCTACATTGTTCGTGGGAATGTAAACTAGTACAACTACTATGGAAATCAGTCTGGAGATTCCTCAGAAAACTAAAAATAGGGATTCCATTTCGCCTAGCTATACCTCTTCTCAGTTATTTTCCTGAAAGAGTTAAAGTCATCATACTGTATTGAAACTTGCTGACCCGTGTCAATAGCATTACAAGTCACAATAGCTAAACTATGGAAACAGCCTAGATGTCCATAAACAGGTGAATGAGTAAAGACAATGTGATAAATGTAGTATGTATACACAATGGGGTATTATTCAGCCATAAAGAAAGATTAATTTGAGTCATTTGTAGGACAATGGATCTTAAGACCATAATCTAAAGTGAAATGAGTCAGACACAGAGGTTAAATATTGCATTATTTCTCTTATTTGAGAAACCAAAAATATAAATAAAGAGTAAAATAAAGAAAGAGATGGTAAGAAACAGATGTAGACTTTTTGCACATGGGGAAAGAGTTCAAGGAAAGGAGGAGGGAGACAGGATAGGGTTGAGAAAAGAGATTGAAAATTATCAAGAATACATATATATTTCCACAAAATTAATGTAATTATTATGTGTTAAAAAGATAAAGCTGAACCTACAAAAGTCAGTTATATTTTTACATGCTATCAGTGAACATACAAATACCAAATGAAAAGAATAATACTATCTATAATCACTCCAAAAATTAAATACTTAGATGTAGATATGAAAAATATGTATAAAATTTACCTGCTTGAAACTACAAAATGCTGATTGAAGCAATCACAGAGGACCTGAATAGATTCAGATACATCATATGTTCATGGATTAGAAGATTCAACATAGTAAAACTGTCAATTTTCCCACAACTGATATACATATTTAATGAAATTGTCAAATGCCAGCAATTTCTTTGTAAATATGGACAAGATAATTCTAAAATTAATGTGAAAAGGCAAGGGAAGTAGAATAGCTAAAACAATTATGAAAAAAGAATAATAATGAGGAATCGCTCTACCCACGTTCAAGAAATACACAGCTACAATAATTAAGGGCACATATTATCAATGGAGGGATAACTATATTGAGCGACAGGAAATACAGAATGCATCTATAAGTGGACCACACGAATCCAAAAGATTTTTCATAAAGGTAAATGATAATCTTTTCAACAAATGGTTCTAAAGCAATTATAATTCATAAAATAAAACAAAAGCTTAACTTAAACTTCACACATCGTGCACAAATTGCTTCAAAATGGATCACAGATTTAAGTGTAAAACATAGAATTGTTAATCTTTTGGAAGAGAACATACGAGAAAATTTTTGATGTGAACTATTAATACACATGTGTCTGAATAGCTCAAGTAAAATATGAGGACAATACCAAACACTGTTCAGAATGTGGAGAAACAGGATCTCGCATATATTTCTGGTGGGAAAGTATGAAAACATGGTGCGGCCATTTTTGAAAATAGTTTGGCAGTTTCCTTATAAATTAAACATGCAACTGCCATATAATCCAGCAATTTCACTCTGGGCATTAATCTCATTGAAATGTACACTGTGTTCATAAAAAAACTATAAATGATTATTCAAAGATTTATTTATAATAGAAAAAAATCTGTAACAACATAGATATCTTTTGATAGGTGAATGATTAAACAAATTGTGGATGTAAAAAAATACATCCATGTATTTATTTGCATGTATTTGGTGTACGGAGACTACCGGGTACTTAAATACATTTATAAGTTACACTTTGGAAAGTAAATATTATTATTCATAATTTTTTTAGATTAAAATCTTGAGCTTTAGGAATTTAAATAGCTTATTTGGGATCATTTAGGACAACGAGCAGAATTTTCAATTAAGGTTCATTATACTCCAAAACCCATTTACTGCCTACTGTAGGAAGATGCCATGAACATTAGGTGTTGGGAGAAAACTATTAGGTGAGGGGTTATGTGTTTGTTATTCAAGGAGGATATAATTTATGGTGTTATAGCTTAAGAATTGCTTCTTGTCAGCAGATCTTCAGTACAAAGTTAAGAACTGACTTTCCTTCAGAACTGACTTTCCACTTAAGAACTGACTTTCCTTTTCCAGAGTCCACATCAATTGCTTTCCCTAGCTATTTTCAAAGTCATGAAATCACGTCATGGCATTTGACAAGTCTTTTCCACACAGAGGATGGATTCTAAAGAACTCCCTCTCTTGATTCATTTCATTAGGTAACAGAACTAATGCTTGCTCTTACCAGAACTAGATTTGCAACCTAATTGTGAAGCCCAGAACACTGTGTTGCTCATAGAGCTGCCCAAAGTGACTGTGTTCTGCAACATGTATTCCTGTGTTCAGAGTCAACCAAAGTGCACCACTGATGCACACAATTATTGAACAGGTTTGACTGGAAAAGTTGACATATCATCACACTTTTGAGCCAGAAAGAATTTTCAATTAGAATAATACCCTTGTTTTGTAAAGAGGGAGGGTAACATGTCAAAGTCTTATGTGTGTGGTTAAAATTAAAACACAAGTCTTAGATTTTTCTGAGAGGCAGATTTGACTCTTACTAACACTTTTGTGTTCTGTACTTTTGAGCTCCAGTTGCTCTTTATTCCAGGTTTCATAAGAGCAGTTCTTGTTTTGTGAATCCAGCATCAGCACAGTATTTAATCATTGCATTTTTTAAAAAAGCCAAACAAACTCCAACATCCTTAAAATTTGAAGAGATGGCTCCCTCAAAGTAAAGTGGGAATACCTAAAAATCTTGATTGAGAGACTGTAGAAGTTGCAAACATGGTGTAGCTGGAAAAACACCAGAGCTGGAGTGTGCAGTCCTGGGCTAGATGGCTTTCTGTGCTACCTAAGTAGCACTTTGCTGCCTCTGAATTTTGGTGCTGTCAACAGACTCTTGTTGGTGCTTACTTTATACCTTGCATCTTGCTTGGCGCTGGAGACACAATGGTGATCAAAGTAATAACAATGCCTGCCTTTACCTAACTCGCAAGGCTTGCGCACGAGAGAGGCAAAATAGTCCATATGAAAGCTCTTTGTAAAGTGCACAATTCCATAAAAATTAGACAACCTGAACCCATTTTTATTGCAAGCATATATGGTGTCACAAATAGAACTCTGAAGATACTGAAAACTGCTGAGCATAAACAGAAAATACATTTCCATTGTGAAATCATGACATCTAGAAATTGAAATTCAACAGAATGCTTAAAAATAAGCACTTGGTATAAGCCAGTCACTTTCTTATCATCTCTGTTCCCCACTCAAATATAAATGAAGGAAAAATTTCACATTTTTGATAATATTAGTCCAGCTCTTTTTGTGTGTCAATTCTCAGGATAAATGACTAGAATTATGTATATGTTTAAAGTCTTGGTAGATACTGCCAAATACCTCTTCCAATTTATTATACCAGTGTATCTTTTGTTTGTATAATTTGTTAAAAGAGATATCGAGTGCCTGTTTATTTTATGTTCTTTCGTATCAGGTTAGTATGTATTTCTTCTATGAGCAACGTTTCCTAATTCTGGGAATTATGCCTTCCTTCATGCTTCAGCTAGGTCTTCCAAGCTAATATGAACTCATCTTCTGATGCAGTGGGTTGAGTCAGGCGTGGGTCTAGACAAGCTGAGTCAATGATAGAAATGCATCCTTCTGCTCCCTTATTATTGTTTCAGGGATGCTGAATCTAACCAAGACCAGCCAGTATCTTCCTTAGAATTTTTAGACATGGAGAGCTTGAGATTTGAATCAGTCATTTTCTGACAGTTGAAGCGATAAGACATAAAACTCAAAATCCATTTGCTGCCATGTTTTTCACCAACTGGAGAAAACTAGTCATCACTAAGACAGAAGTGTGAAGCCAACGTGCATAGAGAGCTGGAGGAATAAGTGCAAATATGAATGCTGGGTTCGCACTGTTCCTGCAGAGAGTCAGGAAATATCCCCGTCTCTTAGTAACAATAACAGTTCTTCCTGGCTCATCCTCCATCCTCCTTGCGTGACTTGCACAGGGCTCTGAACAGCGTCATGGTTTGGAAACTTCCTGCCCACTCTTTCTCCCTTTTCCTTTAAACTTTAGACTCAGAGAATAGAAATTGATATACAAATTCATTGAAAAAAATGTGTGGACATGCTGGAAGCATAGAAAAAGCCACCTCAAAAGTGCCATCTGTTAATGAGCATGTCCTGAATGAGCATGAGATGCAGATCCACTGTCCCCCAGCCAGTTTCCATTTATTTATTAAATTCTTCAATTTAGTCAGTAATGACTTCATAGCATTTATTACTTTCCAAACATTGCTTCAGACATTGCTCTAAACATTTTACTTATACTAAGTCATTTAATTTTCACATTAGTCCTGTGGAATAGCGATTACTGAAAATAGGAATTACTATTACTGTTCCTATTTTCAGATGAGAACACTGAGGCACAGAGAAGGTTACATAAACTTGTCCAATGCCACGGAGATCTTAAGTGACAGGGATGGAATTTACTCCAATCGTACTATATTGTGTCTTATGTTAAGGGTCCTTTGCTGTGTTGACATTGCGGGATGTAAAGATCAGTATTAGTCTGCACAATATTCAACTAAAGAAATAAGATTTTTCCCTAATAATGGAATGAAAACTGGCTGCATTGAATTTACTAAATGTCTTCAAAGTGGCAACTTCCTAAGGGATTTGCAAGGATAATTATCAGTCATGTATACTGCTCATTTTCCAACATGAGATCATATCTTTACTATTCTCCACTCTTTACCCTGCAACTGTACTGCAAATCCTTGCTGGGATAATCAAATCTGGGAATTGTCATTCTTAATAGCTGACTTTTCCAGAGAGGTGAGGGACAATTATCTGGTAGCTACTATGCTCTAGATAGTGTATAAAATGACATGCCTGTGTCTAACAGTTGAAACTTCACAGCTACCTATGAAATCGTTGCCCACTTAAAAAAAAAAAAGAAAAAAGGGAACCCCAGCTAGATATATTAAATAAGTTGCTGAAATAGCTAGTAAGTAGCTGAGTCAAATGAAAAACTAAGCCTTTGCCATTAGCCTGTTATTGTGTTTATTATTGTTATTATTATTAATTATTTTAAACTGCCTTTATTAACTCATTAGTGTTTATTTTTCTGGGCTCCAAAAATTTAAAAAATACCTTTGCCTTGATGGATTTCTTCTTGGCTGTGGCGAATCATACCCACTTTAACTTTTTCATGATCTCACAGGGTGTCTTTATGAGTCATAATTACTTTAATGCTAACACTTGTGAGGCTATTTATGATTTTTGGATGACCGCATTTGTTTTTTAGACTTTCATTCACAAAAGTTTATAGAATGCCCTCTGCAGAGGCCATTCTGATGTGAGCCACAAAATTTTCTGGCCTCTGATATACATGTTTTGTATAATTTCTAGGAATATTAATATGATGGGCCTTGCTCCTGCGACTAGGTAATGTTATATGACACAGTTGAGTTTAAGATCCTGCTGACATGGACTGAATTGCATGAATGTTTTGAAAACAGATAGAAGAGGAAGTCAACTGCAAAGCACAAGAAAGATTTGCCATTCTATTGCTGGCTTGAAAATAGAGGGCTACATGGTAAGGATTGTGGAATACCCACGTGACAGCCAGGACATGAAGGCCTCAGTCTTGTGGAGCTGAATTTTGTCATTAATGTGAATGATCTTTGGAGCAGATTCTTCTCCACAGCTTCGTGATAGAACCCAACCTGGTTGATACTTGCATTCAGTCTTAAGTGCCCTGATCTGATTAGAAAACCTAGCTGCTGTGCCTGGACTTCTGACCCACAGTTCTGTGAGCTGATGAATGGGTGTTGCTTTAAGCTGCTAGTATTGTAGTAACTTGTTACACAGCAATAGAAACTACTACATTCTTTATGTGCCAGACACAGTTCTTGGGGCAGAGAGTATGACATGGCCTCTACACTCATTCAGCAGGACAGAGGATGGAAAAGATGCAGTAGAGAAAGGCCAATAAATAAAGTACAACATACAATAAAGTATTAGCCCGTGATCATTGCTCTGGAGAGGACTATAATGTGTTGATATGACCGAAAATATCTGGAGAGTGCTGGGTATCACTAGAGGGTCAAGGGAAGTCTCCATGAGGCAGTGGTATTTAGCAAAGTTTGCATCTGAAGAAGGTTCCAGGTGAGTTCTCTTCTGGGAGAAGTGCAATCTGTGCACCACTGCAAGGGCTTCCTGCGGGAAAGGACTTGTGGTTGACAGACAGAAGGTGTCCTGACCGGAACATACATGATTATCATGTGAGCTGAGGAAGCTGTAAAGGTAGAACTTTATGTATCATGGTAAGAAATTTTAATTTGATTCTAAAGGTGTTGGGAAGCCACTGGAAGATGTTGAAAGAGTTATGATCCGTTTTGCATTTGCAAGTTTTTGTATAGCATGGAGAAAAGGAGACACGTAACAAATAGAGCAAGATTTTTTTTTCTTTTTCATGAAATCGAAATATTTTACCACCTGTTTATGCATAGAACATTCTATATTTAAAATCTGCGTGTATCATTCAGCTCAGGGACATTTGACTTTTTCCTTTCCTTACTGCTCTTATCTTTTCTTGTCTGTGTTTATTTTCTACTTTGGGTTGAATGTGTCTTCAAAGTCCATGTGTTGGAAACTTGATCTCCAGTGCAACAGTGTCGGGAGGTGGTGCCTATTGCAGGTGAGTAGGGCACGAGGGCAGTGTGAATGACTGAAAGGGTAACCATTACTTGAAAGTGGGTTAGTCATTGAGAGCATGGATTTATTATAAAAGCAAATGTGGCCCTCTCTTGCCCTTCCATCTCTGCTGTGGAATGACACAGCACAATGATACTTGCTAGACTCTGGCACCCTGCTGTTGGGCTTCCCAGCTTCCAGAAATGTAAGCCAAAAATGTTTCTGTTCATTATATTACCCATGCATTTCTGTTATAGCAGCAGGAAACAGGCTGAAACATTGTCCTTGTATTATGAAGAAATTAGGTGAAATTTCAGAGAATAATATCCAAATGTCCAAGCAACAATGGGTGTTTTAACCGGCTGACATGTTTGCTTTAGTTTCTTATATTTTTAAATAAAAGAATGGAGTGTTATGTATAAAAGTAAAGCCCACTTTGTCTTGCACCTTTATCCCATTTTTGTTTGAAGTTAAATATATTATAGATTTCGTGTGTATCCCTGAGTCCCTTGATGATTTTTGAATTTTATACATACATAAGTGTGTTTTTATTGTTTGGCGGATTTTAACATGAAAAATACTACCTTTTACAGATGTACTATTTATTTATATAGTATATTGCTAAATTTAAATTTCTGTAAAGCTCATTGCATAGGTCAGTATGAAAACAGGGAGACCAGTGGGGGCTGACTGTGGACTTTCAGATGGGCAAAGACACCTTCTAGGACAAAGGCACTGTGGGAGAGGTGAACAGAAATGGGTGGATCTGTGGTAGAGTTAAGATGTCTTGCTGATAAATTGGATGTAGGGAATGAGGGAAAGAGAAGAATCAAGAGAACTCCTAAATTACTTGTCTTGAGCAACTGAGAGGATGACATTGACTAAAATAGAGAGGGCTATGGAAGGAAATGTTTGGATAATCAAAAATCAAGAGGTTTATTCTGGCCACACAAAATTTGAGAAGCCCATCAGATATCAAGTGGAGAAGTTTCGCTTGTAGTTGAGTATGTAAGCTTGGAGTTCAGAAAGGAGGTTAAGATTAGAGATAAAAATGGGATAATCAGCAAAATGGGTTCTATTTATAGCCTGGAGAGTCTAGGGAGAGACTGTGGATGCAGAAGAGAGAAAACATGAAGCCTGAAATCTAGGGTACTCCAAAATTTAGAGAATAACTCATAGAACCAACCAGAGTAGGAGACTGAAGGAACAATGAAAGCATTAAAAGGAAGCAGGGTAGTGTGGCTTCCTGAAAGCCAAGGGAAGAGAGAAGGGACTGGGGTATGAAATCAAGCCAATAACTCCATGCCACAATTTCACTTTTAATCTGCACCATGACTCTGTGGAGTAGGCAGTGACAAAATCATTTTCATCCGGAGATAAAGAGCAGCTGTGAGAGATGAGATGACCATTCCTAAGCGGTCTGGCTAGCAAGGGACCTTTCTGAGTGCCTGTCTCACCCCTTGCCTTCTGAGGGAGTCTGGCCCCTGACCCGATTCGATTCTATTGTGTCCGGCATCCTGTGCTGCACTTCACATTCTGTGCCTCTTTTAAAAACAAACGCTGGGCATGCACATGCTTGTGGCCCTCTGTAGTGGCTTTCCTGCTTCCTCATTTGTTGTTAGGATATCAGCTAGCAGTTATTCCTTCCCCTGCAGGCAGGCTCTGGCTTCCCTTCCGCTATTTTCAATTTGACGAATGCTTTATGACTTACACCTGAATTGTGAATGTGTGGCAGGTACCCGAATTCCTCATAGGTGATGCTAAGTGTACATTATTGGGCTTTTTAACTTTTACAGCATGCTTGACCCTGTTTAATTTTTAACATTGGGTTATGTTAAGTGAAACATTCTTAACCTAGGACTTTGGTATTCTTGCAAAAGTGTTTTGGGCTTTAGGTAAATAACAGTACCAAATATTCTCTATTCTTTCATAGCAAATGAACTTGTACCAAAATTATCTATAAAGCTAGTCCTGAAAAACTACTCTGGTTTAAGTGGTTGCTTTACTTATCAGAAAGTAATCATTGGAATCTAACTTCCTCAAATCTATGAAAGCATTTGTTATTTTGGTCATCCTTGCTAGTGAGACGCAATGAAGAAAAAAATACTAAAGAATTAAAATCAGAGGAAGGCACTAGAGGGAAAAAACACATTTGCAAGATTTGGAAGTTAAGTTTATACTAACAATGATCTGGTTGGTTTGGTAGTATACAGTGAAATTAAAAACATTTGTTTTAAGTGTTACTCAGCCAAAGTGTATGAGTAAACTCAGTGGACCGAGATTGCTTTTTAATGAGAAATTTTAAGAAACCACTTTGGATTCGTAGTTCCGAAAATATAATTCTCTTCCTAAAGCAAAATGGTGCTTATTTGTCATCTCTCATTTTAGTTAAACTGTCTACTTGATTTTATTCATAATGTAGAAGTTTTTTGGATTATAATATTGAAGAAAAAATTCCTTCAAATTGTATAGAATTTCATGGCCTAAGGCCTTCTTCTATGGAGAAGTTACATTCCAAGAGAGCAAGGAAAGACACTCACGCTTTTGGAATCCATAATATGTATCAGATACCCTATTAAGAGTTTTCATCTATATTACCTTGATTTAAATAGATTGATCCATTTCTGCCTTAAGATGAGGAACAGAGAGGTTAATTAACTGGCCCAAAATCACGCTGCCGGTTAACACTTGAGGTCATACATAAACATGGTGGTCTGTGTGATTCTGTCACACACAGAGCTTGGGAGTGAGGGTAGAGGAAGCCCCCTCCTTTTTTGCATGTTACTGGGGATTGAACCCAGGGCCTTCACATTAAACTACATCCGTAGCCCATTTTTATTTTTTATTTTGAGATAGGGTCTCAAGTCTCTTGAGTTGCCCAGGCTGGGGTCCAACTGCTGATTCTCCTGCTTCAGCCTCTCAGACTGCTGGGATTACAAGCGGTAATTTGTTAGGGCTACATTACAAACTGCTATAAACTGCACATCTCAAACAGGGAAGGTGTGGTCTCCTGGTAGGAAGGATGGAAGTCCGAGGTCAAGATGCCGTTGGGGTTGGTTCCTACTAAGGACTGTGAAGGAGGCTGACTGCTCCAGGACTCTCTTCCTGGCTGTGTGTTCACTTTATCTTCCTCTGTACATGTCTCTATGTCCAAACCACTGCTTCTTAGAGGGCCTTCAGTCCCATTGGATTAGGCCCCACCCACATGACCTCAGTTTAGCTTGATGGCTTTTATAAAGGCTCTGTCTTCACATACAGCCATGTTCTGAGGTGCAAGGCACTAGGACTTCAACATATGAATTCTGGGAACAAAATACAGCTCATAATAAGCAGACATCTTTAGTAAATTAGCTTCTAAATTGATCATTTCCTTAGACCAGATCAGATATTCTACCAAGAATCAGAAAGTCAAGGCTGTCTGTTCCTGACTGTTGTATCAGGGAGGACAGATATTCAATGAGTAACTGCAATAAAATGTGATACGATTGCAGTACAAGGCACGATACGATACGGCCGGGAGCTGGCCAGATGAGGAAATGCTGAGGGAAGTATTTTCTCTTCTCTCAATAAGCCTGAAAGGTGGAAGAGCATGCGGTGGCCCTCTGAGGGCTCAGGAGCCTAACTTGAGATGGTCTACACAGCCAGTAAATCCTTTCCTTGTGGTTCCGTCATCTCCCTTTTGAAGCATGTATGCTTTTCACATCCTGTTCTGTAATACAGTCATGTTGGTCTAAATATAAAAATAATCTCTTCCATCCCTGGCCACCAAGAAAAAGATCAAGCAAAATGGTGTTCTGCTTGTCTCCTGGAAGACAGACCATTTTCACCTCTTGTTGTGTCCTTATGGAGTCTCACTATATCCCTGTTTGAGGGACAATGGCTCCCATCATTTTATATTTTCTCCTTAGATTAAGCCAGAGCATTTTCAAATTGCCTCAGTTTATTACAAATATCTATCAGACTAAATTAGTGTTGTTATCTATAGGTGTTTTCAAACTTGCCATTACATATATGGTAGAGATGCTATTGATGTTCCTATGATTATCACATACTGAAACTTTTGAAAACTTTGGGAAAAAATTTTTTCTCTGAGGACTCCATGCCAGAAATAACTTTGCTCTTCTAAAGTATACCATGATCACTTTAGCTGATCATATTCTCTTTGCCTTGCCTGCCAGGAAGCTCAAAACTAAATTAGCCTTTCATTTTTATTAGTTCATTTGGAACCTTTACTGTTTGGAATCTACCTGCTGACTCTCCTATCATTCTTATCTCACTATTTTGCCATTATTATCTCTTCACCCATATTTCTTATAATAACAATATTGTTTATTATTATATGGCATATATGATTACACGTACTATAAATAATTAAAACTATTATATTGCATTAGAATGTCTGTATGATTTTTTACTGTATTATAAGTGCAGGAGATACTGCTATTTATATATCCATGATTCTCTTTATCTTTCATACACCGTCCTGGTGTTCATTCCCTGTGTCCCTTTCCATTATAGATCTTTGTTTGGGGGAGGCCAGCTCTGTCTCCAGCTCTAGAGGTGGATGTGAATGGACTAGAGTTAATCCCACCAAAGTGGACTCAGTGGGTCAGGAGTTCAGGCCTAAGACAGTCAGTACAGGGTGAGTTACTGCACTCAAGGGTTAATTCATGAATGCGACCCAGCTCGGGCCAGGGAGACAGGAGGGGAAGTTTCTAGAGTTTCTGATTCAGACATTTCCTATATATGAACAGATGATGGAAGGAAGGAATACACTGCAAAAGAGATGATCATACATGCAGAGAGTAACTGACCTGTAGTTTTTGAGTTAATATATCCTGAAGTCTAAAAGATCGCTAGTTTTCTCCTCTGCTGAGCCAATACATTTCATTATGGTTTAAGCCATTCTGAATTTTTATTGTTTTTGTTGTTGTTGTTATTTTCACTTAGACAAACCACTTCAAATCCTTTTGAAAGCAGGGCAGACCATAAATAAAACAAGACTAGAACGTGACCACAAATGTAACAGCAATAGCCATTCACAATCAGATCCCAGCCCACTTTCCCAGCCTGACGTCTTGCTGTGTGTACATCTGCTTCCAGCAGTCTGATCCCAACTCCATGAGGCCTGGCTGTGCTCTGGATGCAGCCACAACACTTTCTGGATGTGCAAGCTGTTACTGCTTCTTCCTGTCCATTCACAGGAGGTAATCCGATCATCCCTCCACAAGGAAGGCAAATTTGAACTTACTCAGCCTTTAATTATTTTTCAATCAATCAGTCAATGCTTTGATAGATTAATGAATAAAGTACCTAAGATACTATCTCACCATTTCTGCACCCATAACATAGCTTCATAGTTGGTTATGTGTCTCCATAGACTAAATTTCTTACAGGCAGACATTGAGCCTCTTCACCCCCGCACCCTTGCTGCCTAGTGTGGTACCTGCTAAACTGCCAGATGTATTTGCTCAGTAGCAGTTGCTCAATCTGTTCATGTTGACTTTCAGAGTAAGCAACTGAGGACCGAGAAGCAAGAATGCATTGCACTTTTGGGTTACAGAAGTAATTTGATCCCAGAAAACAACTAACTTTTACTCTATATTTTTGAAAGAACTCAGAAAATCTGGATGGATTTCAGTAACTGCAGAGTGTTGGAATTGCCAGAGTCCTGACAGTCACCTGCTGCTTTTCCAATTGAGGAAGTCAAGGCCTGGAGGGGCGAAGTAACTTGACCAAAGTTGTACAGCCTATGAGAACCGGGTCTCCTTCCTCCCACGGGGAAGCTCATCTGCTACTTTTCTGCTCTCTTGTATATCTGGACCTTCTTGGAGTCTTGGTTTCTCCATTAGAAGGATGGACTTATTCTTGCAGAATTGCTGGATAGAACCAAAACATAAGAAACCACTTTGAGCACCATTAAAATATGATGTTTCATGTTAGGGTACTTTTCAAGCCCGGGTACTATGCAGAAAAAGTCACTCTTTTGGCTAACAGGAAACCATTGTAGAATCCTGCAATTTGGCAAATCTACAAAGAGCAAAATCAAAGATACTGTGGAGAGCATCTTTTTCCTATTTGTCTGAACAAGCATTGTTTCATTTTAATAATCTGCGACAAGATGTCTAGCTAATAAAAAAAAAAACTTGTTAAGTACATGGGTAAAAAGGACTACAGCACTGTAAACCTTTCCTGAAACACTTGGCTATCAAACCCTTTGTCTGTGGGGGTCAGTAATGCCAGCTAGGCAAGTGGGAACTTTTCCAGCTTTAGACATTTACCAAAAGAGGGCCTTTTACTTCCGTGCTGCTCAATGGCCTTAGTTTATGCATAAGAAGTTTTGCTTTTTAAAAAAAAATGGAATATAGCTCATTGTTTGACTTATTGGGCATCAGCACAACATGAAAAGCATAGGAAACATCCATTTTCTGTTCACCTTAAGCGTGGTCTTAAAAATATGTCTTAGAGAATTTAAGCATTTATTCTAAAATGTATTGTGTGATAGGTACAGGACTTAGTGCCAGGGACGAAGAGGATGAGATCTTCTGGGCTCCGCCCCACTCTCAGCTATAGCCTCTTGGGGAAGTGAGATGAGCAGGTAACGAGATGTATTAAGGTAAGTGGAAGACTCACAGAACAGAACGGGAACCTCGTTATTACCAGGGCTTGACTGAAATATCAGAGTGAACCTGTAGGTTAGTTCTAAACCTGACAGTCAATCTCCTTTGAAGCTCAATTCTAACTTTTCACTTGTGAATTTTCAGTGTGCTTTCTTTGTCGAGCACCTGTCATATTTCATAAAAATATTAACCACATAACTACCACTTACTAAGCACTATGTGGTAAGTCCATATGTAACACCTTATACAAATACCCATGATTAGTTTAATTCTTCAAATAATTCTAGTTTCCATCAGGAAACAGAATCTCCTTTAAGCTTTTTAGAACTCCTTTCACGATCCTTCTTACAATTTTTTTTTCTTTTCTGCTCATCTAAGTTATTTTTGCCAGTTCTTTAAGTCAAATTTTGCCTATTTACTGTGTATTCCTGTTGCTAAATGACGATGTTGGAGAGATGTTAGCTTATGTTTGGGGCTTACTGTTTTGACATACAAGGTGCTGAACTCTTTACAAAGCATCATATGATTTAACTAAGTCTACACAGTTTTGAAGCACATCGAGTTATTCTCCATATTTCATAGATGCAGAAGTAGAAGCCCAGACACTACTTAGTGAGATAACTGGAATGGAACCTGTATCTTTCCAGATCTCAAACATGAAACTTGCATGTCATGCTACTTCAAGGTCTCTCCTGGGACAGTCTGAAGATCCTGCCTGTGGACAGACAGTTTTCTGTGTGTATTGAAGACCAGGGTACAGAACTCTGCCTGGACTCCCCATTCTCTTCTCTACACTTGTCTAACTTCCTTGTTCCTTTCAAAGTGACCTTAGGCTTCCAGTTAATCAGAGCGCATTGTCTACATAGTCTCATTACTTCTCCTTCTCCAAGCCTTTAAAATGGTGTCAGGAGACTAAAGATTTTAATCTGTAAGGACAAAAAGGAAAGTAAAAAGTGAATGGAGTAGGTCAACGACTTTTGATGATAGGAAACACATGTAGTTGTGGCAGACAACTACGTGGAGAATGTGCCCAGGTAAATGCCTACAGATGACTTCCCCGTGGAACCTCCGAGAGGCTTTGCAAGAAGAAAGGGAGCTTTAGTTATTAGTTTACAGTCCAATTTTTGACACTAGATGATAAGCTCTTTGATTACAGGCACTGTGAGACATCTCCCCAGATCTCTTGGTTCATGTTGCCTTTATTGTATCAGTAACTTTTTTACTGGGGTCCCTAGTCTTCAAATGCCTAATGGGTTGACTAATTAAGTAATAAAGTCCAAACCACTTAAGATTTTCCCTCAGGAGCTTGCTGTACGTACTGTTCATATTGGAGAGGCTTCAGGATGCGTCCTCAGGCACAAGAACTAACTTCTCCACAACAGGAGTTACTTAAGCAGCTAACCACAAGGGTAATAGGAATCAAAAATTAAAAAAGAAAGATCAATCCAGAATTCTTGTACTCAACAAATCACTTGTTTTCATTTTCCTCTTCCTGTCTAGTACTTGTTTATGTGCAGACATGATACTTTTACCTTATAATCAATAAGGATGTAATTTTGTGTTGTGATTTATTCACTCACACAAGATTTTACCAGACAGTTTTCTTTGCTGGCACATGGTCTTCATAGTGGTTATTTTAAACAACTGTATAATATTTCATCAAGTTGTATTTTTGCTATTTTCTTGTGAATATATTGACCGACTCTTTCTTACTGCACTATTGATATCTTCACACATGTTTCTCCATTCTTTTCATTTACATAAAATGATTTTCTAGTAGATGCTGAAATAGACATGAATTTCTAGAACTTTAAAATGTGAAAACTGGAAGAGAAATTGCTTTATCAAATCTCAGATTCGAGACAGGAATACCCTCCACGGAACACCCTCTCCCTGACTCCTTTCCACAACCTCACTTTCTCACTTGGAAATTCACTCAATTGCTGGCTAATTTCAACTTCTAAAATGCCGTTTTTAAAGCCCCAGATTGCATCATTGACTTCACTTATTTGTCCTCATCCTGCCTTGAGGAACAAATGTGTTCTGTTCTTCCACATGGCAGCCCTCTAAATATTTGAGATTGATGATCAGGGACAAGCTGACCTTTCTACAATCTTTCAACTAAAAAATTCCCAGTTCTTGATTATGAATCCTACACATTCATCTTTGCCATAACCCAGTCTTCTTCTCTCCCTGCCATCATCCACAGCTCCCCTAACCTCTTCCACGGCTGTCTCTCCAGATCCGTGCTGCAGTGTTCTGTTCAGTAAAGGATGCCACTGATTATATTTACACCATTATTTTCTATGTACCTCCAATAAATAAACAAAAAAACACTGCTAACTAAGCTCTGGCATAATATCAATTGTGAGCATGCCTCATTTTCAGAGATGCTAAGATGTGTGTCTTAGAATCAAAGAAATACAGGATGGTGGTTGTTTCTTTCTAGGTCAGTCTCAGATTATCAAGATGTGTCATGTGGCCCCTGGGGCTGGAAAGCCTGTCCTAAGGTGATTTCCTCTCCCTGGACAGTGGTTGTTTTTGCCCAGGACTCTCTCAGTTTGTCCTTCTAAGTGGGGACTTTCTGGTACTCTGTGTGTGTGTATGTGTGTGCGTGTGCGTGTGTGTGTGTGTGTGTGTGTGTGTGTACATTACAACGCTGCATCCCTCCATCCTAAGGAGAACAGTACGGTTCTAATCTAACAATAACTGAGAGTAAAAATAATAGAAGTAATAATAATACTTCATTGCAAAGGTTCAGGGATGGAAGAAATGCGAAATACTGATGATGGGTATGCATCCAATCATGTTAAAAACATGCAGATCTGGAAAACTATTGACTTTGTTGTCACAGCTCTATATTCAAATGGTGTAGACTTCGATATTGACTACAATAATAATAATTTAACAAATTTAACAAATGGAGGGAGATGCATGTGTCTAAAAGTCTAAGTGTTTTAATACTCTCAAATCAGGAAGTCCACAAATGGTATATAAATTTGAACCATAGTTTAAAAACATAATGACCCCTGCCTTTTACTAGGTTTGCACTTATTTTCATCCTTTTAAATTTAGTAATCTAGAAAGACAGTTGAAGAATTGATATTAATTTTTTGGAATAAAATTGAGTAATTTGTAGCAATCCTTTTAATTCCATATGATTTTTGCTCTTATTGTTAATTCAAGTAAAATAAATATAATATTTTTATTAATAGTAGCATTTATAGTATGGTCTATTCAAAAACTTATTTATAAATTTTTTTAAAGTACTGTCAGTACAAGAATATATGGTGTCTACGTTCATTACTGTTTTGTGGAAAATTGAACTAGCAAATATTGAACTGTCCTGCCCAGGGTTAGGTTCCTGTGTGTCTAGTCACACCATTGCCATCAACCAAGCAATATTTAACCCTATTTTAGCTATGTTTCTGTTTAAAGACACCGTTGATATTTATGGCTGATTCACTGAATTTGCACACTGTAACTCATGTCTGGATTAAACTTATCTAATACATGTATTTTTTCACATCATAGCAATTATGCTTGAGAAAATTAAACAATTTCAACACCATACTTGGGGGGCATTTTAAATAGAGAAATCTCCACAGAAAGCACAAGCATGAATAGTGTGATACTGCATAGACTACATAAAGGACACCTACTTAACTGTACAAGCACTGAAACAGGAAGACTGAATATTGCCTTGTTAGACTTCAGTGGGGAGGTTGGGTGACTCAAATTTCTTATTGAACTGTGCGTATCTGTGAATGACCACAAAAGTTCCGTGGTACTTATTCTGTAACTGCTAATATGTCTTAACATGTAGGCAGATTCACAAATACAGAATCCATGAATAATGAGGATCCACTGTTTCTCTAATAAAAACTTAATATATCTTCTTCTCTTTCTACCTCCCTTACTGTCCCTATGTCTTTCTGCCTATAGACAGATGCCGGAAATTGTACTTAGAAAAGTTGACAGTTGCTATTACTCAGTGGTAGGATTTTTAGTTTTTACTCGGAAACAAAAATATAGCTCTTTACATGTTTACAGATATAATGAAATCATCGTTGTTAAAACTGATACTAAACTATAGCATCAAAGATTGTAAAAATAAAATAATAGATATTTGGTTTGATATCATAATGGTATCTGTGCTATTTTTCTCCCACGCCACAATCCATCTTTCATGAGGATGTGAGAAAATAAGCAGTCACACATGGCTGGTTTTTGTATAAATGAAAACAAATTTGGGGGAGAAACTTCAGCAAAATGCAGATTTTCAATGACTTTGATTTTGCTTCATCTAGTCGTACCATTTAAGTACTTCACCAATGTAATAATCAGAAAAATTTATTACAATATTATTATAATTGTAAACATATTAACCAAACCAATAAACAACAGTAAGAGGCCAGAAAAAGAAAGATAATTCTTAGAAGTCATATTCTTTAAGAATTTGGAACACTTTGTTAGTGTCAGGACAGGTAAAACACCATACATGTGGATATATGTATTTAAAAGATTTAAGCAACACGCAACCAAAATGTTAGCAGTGGTTGAATCTGATAGGTAAGATTCTAGAGAACTTTCATTTTGAAATATTTCTAGGCATGATTCACAACTTTCATAGTAAACAACTATTACTTTATAATGAAGAGAAAATGGACAGTGAATATTTAAAAATATACATGTCCCCTCAATAAAGCATAATAGTAAATGGCATAATTTACATAAATGTGTATGCCTTTTTGTTCTAGTCATTGTTATTTTGAGGACTTTGTAATTTCTTGACACTTTCATAAACATTGTGTCCTGTAGAATAATTTGCAATACAACCTTGGGAGGTAGATTTAATCATATTCACTGTATGTATAAGAGTATTTAAATCGAGAGATTAAACATACAACCTAAGGTCACCCCTGTTAATAAATAAAGGCAGAGTCAGGCTTTAAACACACATCTTCCCATTTCACCTATAAATGCAAGTGTCAGGCTTGGGAAGCCATTGTTCTACAGAGACCAACAAAGCAGTGTACAATTTAATCGCAAGAAAAATACTAACTTTTCTCTGTAATGTATTATATAATGTATCTCATTTAAACCTCACGCCAACTCAGCAAGTAAATGATAGTACTCTAAAGATGTTCCTTCATATCATTAGAAGTTATTTCAATCAGGAACATATGATGTTCAATATATCATTCATGCATTAGGTCAACATACTCCTAGCACAAGTCAGGCATTTTTTTAGGCATTGGTGACACAGTAATTAATAAAACCAGTTGTCAACCCTCATGAAGACTTCATTCCTGGATGGAAGCACAAAGAGCAAGTGTAGCATATATCACACAGGACATGATAATACATGCTTTAAATCAAATAAAAAATGAGGAAGAGTGCTCATGATTCGATGATCTTTCTCTGTTTCACAGTTTGGGGCTTTGAGCAGTGTCATTTTTGATCTGAGATGCAGAAGCTGGGGGTCATCTGGAGGATGAATAGGAAATCAAACTCTGAAGTTGGAATGCCTATTAAATAGCTAATGAGGATGTCAAGTAGACAGTTATATTTATGAATCTGAAGATTAGGTGAGAGGTCAGGTCTGGAGCTATAAATCTGGGAGGCACTGGTTTTTGGATCGTGTTTAAATTGTGAAATTATATGCAATTATCTAGAGAGATAGTGTCCTGGTACCTGTCAATGTTTAGATGAAGAGCAGAAGATTGAGTCACCGAAGAAGAATGAAAAGAAAGAAAAAATGTAGAAACAAAACCAGGGAAGTGTGGTGTTACGAAAGTCGTGTATTGCAGGACCTGGGTTAGGATGCAGTTTTTCTGATTCCTAGAGTTTGTGCCATTCCCATTATTGAAGGTTTTCATTATGCTTCTTTTCTTTTTATACTTATTCTTTTTTTTCCTCTAAAAGAGTTATTTAAGTAATAATTGAAGTGGTAGATTTGCCAGATGGTAATTGCTAAGATGACTTCCTTTACTCTTTAAGTCTTCAGGGCACCATTCCAGCGTTCAGTAACCTTCAAACATATGTGTAAATAGTTCATTATCTAACTCCCTAAACAGCAAAGCATGCTATCATCCAGAAGCCCAACTCTCACTCATAAAATGGAGCAATGAGCCGTTTACCCTGAAGGACCTTCACAAGGAAGCCTGTATACATATGGGGTCCTTCAAATTGCATTTGATATTTTAAATTTTTATAACTTTATCCTTTCCTTAGAGGTATAACCTTTGTATGATAAATTGAACTACTTTTAAATGCAATGGATTTTCATTGTATACACCCATCATGGGGGCTGGGGATTTAGCTCAGTGGTTAAAGTGCTTGCCTTGAAAGCACAAGGACCCGAGTTCGATCCCCAGCACCAAAAAAAAAAAAAAAAAAAAAAAACACCCATCAGCCCAGATCAAGAGAGAAATGTTCCTATTTCTAGAAGCCACCTCCATACGCCTTCCCAGTCAATGCCAACACCCCTCTCTTGCCCCCATCACTATCCAACTTCACTTTCCATTGGTTAGACTTAACCTCTCCTTGAACTCCTTGTAAATGGGATTAAATGGTATTTTTCTCCCTTGTATCTGTTTTTTTTTAATGTAATGTAACATAACCAGACATGAATTTGTGCTGTTATATGTAGTGATATGTTACTACTTTAAAATTTTTTTCTGTGGTATTTCATTTTATAGTTATACTATGATTTATTTCTCTGTTTTACTGATGTGAACAACTCAGCTGTTTCCAATATGTGAATGTTCTGAATGACATAACTGCAATGGACTTGCTCTTATTTCTCCCTGGGCTCTATCTGGGAGTGAATGGCGGTCTTATATACTAATTTAGGGGTAGAATTGCTGGGTTATAGCATAGGCATATTTGCATTTTTTGAAAATTCTAGGCTTTAAGAAAAGCAAATTACTATCATGAGATGCCATTTCTTGCTTATGAAATTAGTAAATAATTTAGTATATAGAATATCTACCATATTTCACTCTCACTTTTATACATTTTTTGGAAAACACTTTGTCAGCATATAGTAATAATAGCCTTTAAATTTTTATACCACTTGGCCTGGGAGACTTCTTTGTCTTTGGAACTCATCCTAAGCAAAAAATCATAAATATTATTAAAAGTTTTGGAACCAATATATTTACTGGAGAACTGTTTGTAGTAGAAAAACAGTGGAAATTACTTGTGTCCAACAATAAAGAATATTTGAAATAAATTATATAAGATCATCAATCATTTATCAATAAAATACAGCATTTTATCTATGAAGAGTTAATAATAGTACAGAAATAATGTTCAATCTGTGCAAAATTTTAAAAGCAGAATATGTACTTAAAATCTGAATATAATTTTGGAAAAAAATTCTATAAAACAGAACAAAAAGCCCTGGGAGGAAATATTAAAATGCTAGTGATAATAGAATGGTAAATTACTGGGTGATTATTTCCTCCTCTACATTTAAAGTTTTTCTGAATATTAATTAGTAAAATATTTTTAATATTCTACTTAAATATTTCAAGTTGAAATCTTCACTTGCATCGTGAGTGGCAGGATGGACTCGGGTTGAAGTGTGCTTCCTGAAGCCAGATTCCCTGCGTTCAAACCCCAGAATGCTGGTTCTCTTGCTGATTAGCAGTGTTAATGTGGGGAAGACTCAGTTCCATTTAATTCACTGCATGTTTATTGAGTGCTAGTATATCCTGGGCACTCTTCAGTAAAAAAAAAAGTTAAGGTTCTCCGAGCTCGGGGAGCTTACATTCCAGCGTGTGCCAGTGGTTGTAAAACAGGATTCAGCAGGGTGTCTAACTCAAGGGTGGTGAAGAGCTGACAGTGGGAGGTGTCTGAAACATGGTAGGCCTTCAAGATGCTGTCGTTGCTGCTGCTTCTCCTCTCCACTCCCCCTCCTCCTCTTCTTCTTCCTTTCCTTCTTCTCCTTCTCCTTTTTCTCCTCCTTCTCTCCCTCCTCCTCTTCTTCCTTCTTCTTTTCCTCCCACTTTGTCTCTTCTTCTTCTTCCTTTTTCCATTTCTGATTTCTCTTTCAGTTAAAAAAGTCTCTTTGTGAAGAAACTATTTTGTCATGATGTGTAGTTGTCCACTTTCGCTAGTCATTTGAGAGGCACTCTGATTACCTGCTTAAAAAGTACTTTTTATTTTTGTCATACCACAGATAGGTGGGACCCGGGTAGAAAGCCAGTTTGCCAGTGCTTTTTAATAGTTCCTTTTTCTTCATATCCTTCCCAGTGGTAAAATTATTTATTATTATTGTGTTTTGTGGTAGTCATGATATTTTTATTATTTTCAACAAATAATGCAAGATTAGTTTTGGTGCTTTCAAAACCAGTAGTATATGAGTCTTCAGGGCTGTCTTAGCAAAGTACTACGCACTGGTGGTTTGAAAAGGAAATAGAATTGAACTTTATTCTCTCACAGTTTTGGAAGTTGGAGGTTTGGAAATAAAAGTTTCAGCAGAGCCATGTTTCTTAAGTAGCCCCTTGATGAATACGCTTATTTGCCTTGGCCGGCTTCTGGTGGTTCCTGGAGCTCACTGGCTTGTGGCCGCATAATTCCTGCCTCCCTAGCTGGGTGCGACCACTTCCTGTCTCTGTGTCCTCTCCTCTTCTTACGAGGACAGTGGTTATGGGACTTGACACCCACCCAACTCCAGGCTGATTTCATCTCATCACCCTTAACTGAGTAAATCTTCCAAGACCTGTTTACAAATAAGTTTACATTCTGATGTTCTGGGTAAACATGAATGTTTTGGGAGCACTAGTCAAGCCACTGTTACTGTTTACAATAATATTACCGATAATGCTGGCCTTGTGATTTTTAAATCTAACACTTAATTTACCTGATAAATATAACAATCATTTACTTCAAAGTACATATCACATTGCATCTGTATGAAATGTGGGTGGAACCCTAAATTATTAAAGCCTAATTTTGAAGAGTATGAGCCAGAAAAGGCTAAGGGACCATACATCCTAAGATGCTTCAAGCTCTGATTTTGTAAAGCTGGGGAAGACCCATATATCTTCACAAGAACTGAAATCTGAAAAGGTTAAGTGTTGTGTCTAATGCAAATTTACTGGTAAAACAGGAAACGAAAGAGGCACCTGAACATCGGACAGACTTTTTGTTCTCGATGTCACTTTTTCTTGATGTTGGGATTCTGGCAATACATTGTTCACACTAAGCCTTTCAGTAGGTCCGTGTTGACCGTTGTGCCTGGGACTCTACTGTTGGTAGTAGGAATCGTTTTCCCAGCAACTGAGACCTCTAAATTCTGATATCTCTGTTGAGGGAAATTCCAAAACACTTACTGTAGAATAAACATGCAAATGTTAGTTTCCAGCAATTAGATTTTTTGCAGTGCTTTATTATTGCATAATAAATGAAGCCTTTTGAACATCCGGGTCTTTATTCTTTCCCAACCAAACAGCAATGCTGATGTTTAGGAAAATGACAGCAAAAGATGACTGACACACAGTTACTCATTTACTTACATAGTAGAAGACCTACTATGTATCATGTGCTGAGCTGTGGGTTAGGAATACCATAGTGATCAAAACAGTGAATCTTTCTTCAGGGAGATCTCTTCTGAGGCAGATGAACGAGTAAACAGGCATTCAGAGTGTGGAAAGGGGATGGGATGCGGGTGAAAGGGGAAGCATTCTAAGATGCAAGCAGCGTAGAGTTCCATAGCAGTTTAAGAGAAGAGGTACCCAATTTAGCCTACATGTGCTGTTGATGGGGAATTACAAAATTCTTGTTGGTGGAAGTATCAATTAAGCAGAGATTCATGGTCCTGGAAGGCTCAGATGTAGTTACTGAATAAATACAACTTCGTCAAAAAGGGAATCAATCAGGTATGGTGGCACATGGCTTTAATCCCAGCTCTCTGGAAGCCAGAGGCAGGAGAATCACAAATTCAAGCCCAGTCTGGGCAATTTAGTGACTTAGCAAGAATCTGTCTCAAAATATGAAACAGTCTAGGGATGTAGCTCAGGCTAGGGATGTAGCTCAGGCTAGGGATGTAGCTAGAGTCCTGAGCTGGTTCAGTGTCCCTCCCATACTGCAAAGAAAAAAATGACTGACTTCCCAGGTAAGAAACAATCTGTGCAGAAGCTTGTGTATTGTAAGTTGATTGTGTATGTATGTGGACTTACAATACTTTTTTTTAAAATAGAAGAACAGTTGTGTAAAATTGGGCCTTTGAAAGTTAACTTAATTTTTAACTTATGTAAAATACGAAAATTAGAGAGAAGAAAAATGAATATGACAAATATCCACCGACTGCCTACCTAGCTTTGTCAAATCTTAACATTTTGACTTACAATCATACAATGATGTTTTAGTCAACAATGCACTGCATGTGTAATGACTTAAGTCACAGAGCCTAGATGTGCAACAGGCTATCCTCTCTTGATTTGTGTAAATACACTCTATGATATTTGTGATAGACTGACAATAACAAAACGGACTGACAACTCATTTCTCAGAGTGCTTCCCCATTGTTAAGTGACACAGAACTGCATTTGCTCCGAATAATGTTTCTTAAGAAGAAACCATTCACAACGTCGTTGTACATGCCACGAAGTCAGAGCCTGAAGCATCGTAGGTGCATGGTACCTTAGTCTTTTCTGAATCACATTCCTCAAAATCACACAAACTGCTTACATTTAAGGAAAAAAATTTCTATATTTATCAGCTACATTAACTACATGGTTGTATTTGCTTCAAGTAATGCTTTTAAGGAATGATTAAATAAAGCATGACATCTCAACCTTGCTTCTGTGCCTGCCTCACCTCATTTCCTTTCCTCACTTATTATAGATAATCACGAACCCCTCCTGGAATGTTACTGTGAATTGCATGTTTATACCACCTAACTGCCTACTATAATTCTTTCTTTTCTTCTATGGAGCAAATAAAGTTTGATTTTTACATGGAAAATTATTTTGTCTGGCTTCCCTTGTATAATAGTTTTACTCTTAGTATTAAAAATTGGCCATTAAAGTTGGGTGGTAGTGCTGTGTCTAACAACTAGGACATTTTAAAAACAAAGGAAAACATCATCTTTGACACTTTTTTCATCTAGCCACTGGACCCTTGAGAGGATAATTGACATCTTGGACCATAGGCTGAAAGTATTCTCTGGGAAGGGCAGAGGGACAGACAGAAGGACCCTGGGACCTGATTACCTTACAGATCGGCAACATGAACCTTGGCTGGTCAGTCTCCCTTCATATCTTCTATATGAGACAAAGACAGACTGTCACATTTGTTATTTCTTCAGTTTTTGCAAAAAACATGTTCTGTATAGGTTGGGCACAGAAATTTTCCCCTTTTCATAAATGGGAAAACTATGTATCCACTCAGTGGCTCTAAACAGTGAATCCAGTCCTGGCTTCCAACTTAGATGACTCTAGATTTAATGACAGTCACCCCAGAGAACTGATCCCCTCAAGCCCACTGCTGGATTCCAGACCCACACTCTGAAAACTCTTGTTATAGTCCCTCTCACTCATTCATGTGTCTCATTCCTCATAAGAGAGGGATCTTCTCCCCACCCTCTTATTTCTAGGTTCATGGACACACACAGACATGTGCACGCACACACACACACACACACACACACACCGGTGCATGCATACACACAACTATGTATTTCTGTCTATTTGGTTGCAACAGGACAACAGAGTGTAAATTCCACATGCCATCTTCATGGAAAGCCTAAATATCAGCTTATTAAACACAAATACAGCAGCAACAAACATAAAAGCCAACAACCAATGGAAATCGTCCCTTTCACTTAGGGAAAATGGGTAAAATTTGACTGGGCGCAGTTTGGATGGATTGACCAGCATACTGTACATACCTGTGTTTATGTTATCTAATACCCCATCGCAAATCTTTTCATTATTCTATTTATTATCAATTTGTGTCACCTCATCAAGAAATCCTAAGAAATTCTTGAGGTAGATCCCATTTTTATTTATGTCCCAAACATGAAAGATGAACATTTGAAAATGTGGGGTTTCACTCTGCCTCAGATACTTTCCCAAAACTTCCAGTGCAAACAGAAAATCATTTTCTTGGCTTTAGAGCCTTTGAACAATGTTTGGCTGCAGAGAGGCGCATGAGGAGAGGGTGGCAAGCTATTTGCGCAGGCCGAGGAGGTAGAATGGCCAGTAAATGCACATGGCTCTCCATTCCTGGCCCACCGCCAAGACCACGGAAGTTTCCCAGAAAGACAAACAGTGAGAAGTTCACTAAACACTCACACTTTAATTTGCCTCTTGAAATGCCAGGCTATTTTCTTTTTCTGCAGAAATTGTTGTTCTTCCTCTAACCTCGCAGACTCTAAACTGTACTCTACACTTGGTAACAATTTTTCCTGTTAAAAAAGTATTTCTTGAAGTGTGCCAGGCAGTGCTAAGAACAGGAAACAGAATGGTGGATGCAGCACAGTTCTGTCCTTAGTGACCTCGCTGTCTGCTCCAGCACGGAGCGGCTGCCCTGCAGACCCAGAGGTTGAACGACCTTCACACTGGGAGCTCTGGGGGCCCAGGCTCTCCTGGGAAGGACCGCATGTGTCCATGTTCTGGCTTGTGTGAATGGGGAGGGGAGGAGGGTTTGGAAGGTGGGGAGGGGAATGGCGCAAAAGAATTAAGATGTATTATGTACAGGTACACATTCCCTATGGAGAATGTGACCAATATGTATGACAAATACGTACTGATAAAAAATCAAGTTAAAAAAAGGGAACTTTTGCTCAGGGTGAGACCATGACTAACTTCTTTAGCCTCTTTGGAACAGTTTTCACTTCTGTATCAAAGACATATAATGGTATTTACTGTATAGTGTGCATGTGTATGTATATATACATGAATATGTATACTACACATGTGTATATATCTCTATGGCATACATAGTATTCACATATATGCATATAAATGTATACACATATACACATTTATGACTATATAGACATATATCCTATATTCTGTATATATACAATATATTTCTATGTGTGTTTATATATAGTACATGTGTAGATGATAAATATGTTTATAAATAAATGGCGCCATATGTTGTGAGTTAAATATCTCATACATATAAAAATGTATATAATAGAGGCTGGCAAGTAAGAAGCACTCTGTAAGTGCTGACTTCTATTATTATGTACATTTTAACTATGTAACACGAAGGAAAGAGTGAACTAGAAATGAGTGGAACATGGGCTTTAGAGTCAGGCAGGCCTGGGTTGAAAACCTTGCTCAACAACTTGTAAACTCAGGTAAACGTCTATGTGAAATCCTTAGCCTGTTTCACAATTAGTGCTCACTGGGTGTTGCTTATACTATTATTACTCTTTAATTTCCTTGAAACAAAGTTTTCCCATCTCAAAAATAACGATCGTTTTGTTTATAATGGAATGTTTTTCTTTGTACTAGAAATTGTATCTGTATTTATTTATCTAGGTCTATGTATAATTCATA
This sequence comes from Hystrix cristata, assembly GCA_004026905.1. NCBI lineage: Eukaryota > Metazoa > Chordata > Mammalia > Rodentia > Hystricidae > Hystrix > Hystrix cristata. The sequence goes on along the minus strand of PVJO010002134.1, from coordinate 18,891 downwards.
GCACAGAAATGACCATTGTAGGTAATGAAATGGTGAGAATTTTAAATATTATCATCTCCAATTATGTGTTTGACACAAAGTATCCTCTATGTACCAGAGTGTGGCAGAGATGCTTAAAGTCTTCACCAAAATTTTCTACTTGTCTGCCCTCGGAATAGAGCTGTCTCTGGGAAACTCACCAGCCGCCCAGCCAGAGACTGGTTTACTTTTACCTGTTGCAATAGAGAGGGATCAACTGCCCAGTTCTTGCAGTAGATCCTAGGTGATATGTGTCCAAGTGGTTGCGATTAAGATGTGGACGTCACTGCTCTACTCTGTTTTCTTTCTACTGGCTGGAAGCAGGGGACTCTTAGATCTTAGGAAATGGCAAAGCCACTAGCTAGACAAAGCTGGGGTCCCTGGACCACTGTGTAGAGAGAGAAAAGTTGTCCACCAAGCAGAGAGAATCACTTTTTTTTTTTTTCAATGCTTTGGCTCAAACCCAGGGCCTTATGCCTGCTAGGCAAGACAGGCAAGCAGTGTATCACTGAGAGTCATCAGGTTCTTATCTGAGAAAAAAATGAACTTTGTTGTGTTGGGTCACCAAAATTTGGATACTTATTTGTCACTGCAGCAAGTATTATTCAGATGAACAGACTACAGTAGTGCTGAAGTTAACAGGATGAAACATGGGTGAGTAAAATTTAGAACATATCAAAGTTGTTATGGCTTAGATGTCAAATGTCCTCCAAAAATTTTATGTGTTTGGAAGGTGACTGTATCATGGGGCACTGTGCTCCTCAGTGGGTTCATCATGGATGTGCTGTTCATGTGAGGTGGGTCACTGCGGTGTGTCCCAGAAGGTTGCATTTTTTCTCCCTGGCTCCTCCAGCTCTCTCTTCCTGCTTTCTGGCTATTATGGCACGAGCTGCTATCCTTCATTAGGCCCTTACATCAAGACATTTCTGCTTTGTAGCCAGCCAGCCATAGACTAAACCCACTGGAAACTGGGAGGCAAATGAATCTTTCCACATTTGAGTTGTGGGTGTTGGATATTTTGCCCTAGTGATGGAAAAGTAACTAATACAAAAATCAAGGCTTTTAGAGATCTGATTAAAACACTGAGGGTATTTAAAGGAAAGGGAAGAATGACCAGAGGAGATACTTTTGAAAAGAAATGTTCAATTTAGTTTGATCCTTGAAAGATTTGCTCATGAAGCAAAGTTCAGGGAGGTATTGCAAGGGGAATAAGCCAGAAGAAATTGAGGGTGGTGCTCAGCAGAGAGTGAATACCTTCTTTAAACTTGTATGTTGTGTCTATAAAGGAGAGTTGTGAAAATTAAAGATAGGAAGATAGAATCCAATTTGAGGAGGAACCGAAATGAGAAACGTGTCTGAATTTATTCTATGGCAGTGGAGAACTGAAAGGTTTTGAGTCAAGGAGTGATACCATCAGATTTACATCTAAAAATTCTACTGGGAACTGGTGAAAGATGGATTTGAAGAGAGAGTAACCAAAGCCAGAGATGTGAGTTAGAAGACTAATGTAATAGCTTGGAGAGAGATCGCTAGGATTTAAGCTATTAAACAGTCTAGATAGTTAGAAAGGGAGTAGAAAAAGATGAAAGCAAAATCTGTGATTCGGACAGGATTAAAGGATTGTCAGCTGACAGGGCTGGTAGGGAAGAGAGACAGACATGAAGGATGAGTGTGGAGGAAGAAATGGGGGCTTTTATTTTGAACATTAGTGACAGGACACATGTGTGGAGAGCCCATTGATATAACCAATCAGTGGTTATAGATTTTGGACTGGTGTTGAGGAGAGAGTGTCAGTCAAATCAGCAACATCTGTTGTGAAAAGTGGATTTGCAAGAGCTATTCATTTGGAGAGGTCAGAGACTGAGCTAATGGAATGGAAGAAACAAACAACATGCCATTGACCAGGTGGCTTAAATGACAGAAATTTATTTCCTATAATTGTAGAGGTTCAGGGCTCATGATCAAGGTGCTGGGATGGTTCCTGGTGAGCGTGTCTCCCGGGCCTGTAGGCAGGTGTCTTCTCATCATGCCTTTACATCTTTACATGGTGGAGTGAGAGGGAGAAGAAACCAGCTCTCCGGGAACTCTTCCTATAGGACACTGATTCCGACATGAGGCTAATCCTAATTACTGTACAAGTTTCCATCTCCACATGGTTCCACAATGGGGCTCAGCACTTCAGCATATGAATTCTGGGGCACATGTCCTCATACCACGCAGGTATCCAAGTGAAGAGGAAAATGGAAGAAAGAGAATCTGTATTAGAAGAGGCAAAAATAATGAATGTTTTAAGGGGCAACATAACACAAAGAGAAAGAAATGGGTTGCCATTTCACAACTAACCGATCGTTAGGGAGGATCTAGGCATGTAGGAACGCTACAGCTCTGTTTTTGGAGGTGGATAGTGTCTGCCCAACAGGAATTGAGTGTTGGCTTTCCCTGGCGTGGTGTTAACTTTTCATGCGTAAGAAAAAACAATTTCAGTCTTCCAACGTCAGTAGTGGTTTATCCAGTTTATGAAGTGTGTTTGGCATTGCTCCTGGCTAAGGGATGTAAATACGATGGTGTGTACTCAGTCCTTGCCAGTACATGGGCCTGCACTCTGTTAGAGACCTAGAAGTCCCTGGAGATAATCCTGCATTCCTGTCTCTCAAATTGCATTTTTAGAATCTCCCGGGCTGCAGAGCGGTGCCTGAGAGTTCACCCTGGATATGGTAGGAGAGAGGTTAATGCCTGTGAGGGAATCTGCACCCCCGTTTCACCTCCACCACATATTTACATGTTGAGAAATTGAGGTGGAGTGAGGTTAAGAGACTTACCAAAGGTAACACAGCAGCTAGTAGTCATTGCGAAAATGAAACCTCAGTCTCATTCATTTGGGTTACTCACACACTCCACCCTAACTGTATTCTATCTTTCTCAAAATCTCTCCAAGTGTCTTTGTGGTGCCTTGTACCTGATGGAATATTAATTAATTTAATATCGAAACCAAATCCTTTGCATATATTATTTCTTAATATTCATGATCCCCTATAGTGCAGATATTATTATTTGTTTTACAAAGAAGAAAATGGAAATTTAAAATCGTACCGAAGACATACTTTTAGTAAACCTCTTAATAGTCATTACTGGTTGGAATCATCACAGACCTCTCCCATTCTCTTGGACCCCATGATCAATCTATTAAGCATTTGGGTCAGTCTTCAAAATATAGACATAATCCAAACACTCTTACCATCCACACTATTTCTGTCTTGTCCTCAGTTACCATCGCCTGTCCCCAGGATTGCTGCAATTGTCGTCTAGAAGGTCTCCTGAGATCTAGTCCCACTGTTGCAGCAGGAGATAGATCCTGACACTTGTTAAAACCCTGCTGCAGTTACTCATGTCACGCCATAAAGACAGTGACCTGCCACATGGTGCTGTGTAATCTGCCCCCAGATTTAATTCTCTGTCCCACACTCGTCCCTCTCTCTGCCTTCCTGCTGGGCTTCCTTACTCTTTCCAGACAGATACAGCATGGCCCTGCCTTGGGGCCTTGTCTCCAGCTGTGTCCTTCTTCATAGCTTCCTCTTCACCTCTTCATATCCACATGGCCTGCCCACTCCCACACCTGTTTCTTTGGGTGGAAGCAGTGCTGGGGATCGAACTCAGGGCCTTGTGCTTGCTAGGTAAGCACTCTACCACTCAAGCTAAATTTCCACCCGTTCCCCCATTTTTAAAACAGCTTCTGATCACACACAGCTTTTAAAATAAGATCTATGTTGACAAACTTACTTAATACTGTATTGCATTCAAAATTCCCTGGTCCTGTGTTCCTGTGACCCTTACCTTGGTCTACGTTTTCTTTTTCCTGTAGCACTCACCACTCTAACATACTACACAATTTATTTGTTATACTTACTGTTTATTATCTTTTTTCTTCCAGCAACTTCCAACCAACCACGTCCTTGAAGGTAAGGATCTTCATTTTGTCTACCTCTGTTCCCTGGTGCCTTGAGCAGCACTGAGCCCTGAATGGACAATGAATAAATATTTTTGAATGCATTAGTGAACCTGTCTCTTATTTCAAGGCTGTGTTCTTAATTAATACATTTTATGGCCAAAAAAGTGAAAGATTGAAAATAAATGACTGAATGGAATGAGAACCACCTCTAATAGTTTGGGAGCTCTTTGGGGGCTGGGTCGTCTCTTAATCACAGGAGTAAGCCTAGAATAGAGCAGGTGCATAGTCAGTGCTTGAAAAATTAGATTACATCCTACAGGCACCAAGGCTGACATTCGGCAGGCCGTGTTACCCCATAAAATGCTTCCCTCCGGTTTGGGCCCATCATGACCACAATTACTTCTCTTAGCCAAAAAAGCCCTTTGTCCCTTGGCCGAGGTTCAGGCCCTGCTGCTTTCAGTGAGACCGGGCGACAGAAAGGGGCTTCAGAGGCAAGCACAACAACCACTTTCTTCCTGCAGGCTTCTTCCCAGGCTGCTTAAGCCTCTCTCCATGTCCCCTGTTTTTAAACCTTTTTTAACTTGCTTTGCTCTGCAGGGTTCTAGTTGGCAGCCCAAAGAGGTGACTCTAGCTGGAAAATATTAGGACAGTGGGCTTTTCTGCGGGAAAGGAGGCTCTTTTCCCACATTTTATAACAGATATCCTAGAATCCAGATATTAGGGCAAATTTAAGGAAAGTAGCAATTTAACACTTGAAGAAAACATTTCTATAGCTGCGAGCTGGCTGATGGCAAACTATGTCCGAGAAGGAAGCCCTGCCGAGCCCTGGTGCCATCTACCCTCAACCCCACCCTTCACCCCTTCACATAGCACAGGCCGAGAAGCTGAGGGCGCCAGCCCTCCCGCCACCCGAAGGAGCTGGTACTCTTCACTTCTCTGAGCTTATTGATATTATCTGAAAAATCAGAATATCAAATCCTAGCTGTAGAATGTTGTGAGAAGTAAACAAGATTCTTTATCACCTTTGTGAAGGCTTTTCTGATTTTCTTTAACAGTTCATCTTTACATGTGTGATAAAATCTCAGTACTACAAACCCACACACATACACTCACATAAAATGCATGTAATAACTGGTGATATTTGAATAAGGTTGGGGGTTGAAACTAATTGTGTTAGTCAGTGTTCTCCAGAGAGACAGAACCGATGGAGAGACAGACAGACAGACAGACATATAGATGAGAGGGGGTCTTCTAAGGGAATTCATGCAATTATGAAGGCTGAGAAATGCCAGGATGGGGCATCTGAACGGTCTCTATCCGTGGATTCTGGTAGCCCAGCTCAGTGCAAATCCAAATATCTCAGAACTGGGGAAGCTCATTATGTAGCTCTCAGTTTGAGGTCAAAGGCCTGAGAACATGGGGGCCACTTGCTGGGGTCCAAAGGCCAGAGAATGTTGAGTTCTGATACCCAAGAGCAGGAGAACAAGGGTGTCCAGGGGATGAGAGAGAGAGAGAGAGAGAGAGAGAGAGAGAGAGAGGGGAAGAAGGAGGAGGAGGAGGAGGAGCAGGGGAGGGAAGAGAGGAGAGAGAAGAGAGGAGACAGGAGAGAGAGATTGATCTTGTTTTTCCTCTGCTTTTCTATTCAGCCCAGGCCCCAGCCTCCTGGATGGCGTCTGTCTACACTGAGGGAGGTCGTCCCATTCAGTGAGCTAACTCACATGCCAGCGTCCTTCAGAAACGCTCTCATAGACATTCAGGGATACGCTTTACCAGCTAGCTAGGTGTCTCCTAATCCAGACAAGTCGAGGCTGGAAATGAGCCACTGCACTTGCCTGCGTGTTTCTTGGTCTTGATGCTGAACTGTGGCTGGGCAGGATGCTTCCTCTGGGGAAGCTGTATGAAGGCTATGTGGGCCGGGGGCTCTGCTGTACTGCTCACTTCCTGTCAGTCTAAACTTATGTCAAAATACACACTTCAAAGTTAATTTCTGGAGTTTTTCTTTCCCTAATACCTTTCACGTGCCTCCAAGGGGACGCCTGGCCCTTAACGGTGGATCTGCGTCTCCTGCAGACTCAGTGGCCTCTTGCAGGTGCACAGAGCTGGTGTTAAGGGTTTGCTGGTTCTTTTCACTTAGAATGTCAAAGTAAGCAACCACTTTTCTTAGATATTCTAGCACCATCTCTGAGAATGGTAAAATTAACATTTTTGAAAGTCTATTTTATGCCAGATATTTTATATAAGATTTTTTTAGTTAGTACCATGAACGATCTAGTAAGTATAAAGTATAGTTTCCCATTTCTCAGGTGAAAAACCTGAGCCTTAAATCTTTGCACCTTAGAGGACCAGCCTGGAGGTATCAGAGGGTAGGGATCTAAACACCATTTTCATTAATTTATTGATTGATACATTCATTGTTTACGGAGCTCCCACTATTTACCAGGAATTGTACTCAGATCCTGAAAAACAGTCATGAACAATACATGAAGATTCCTGCCAACGTGGGGCTTATACTCCAGTGATGAAATACAGATGATAAAAAGTAAACAAACAATAAATGTGTAGACAAGAAGAGCAAGAAGGCAGGGAAAGGAAGTTGAGGGACTGCGGGGGCTGGGGATGAGTTGAAGTAGGAAATAGGAGGTGCAGGGTGGGCCTCGGAATGCAGGCTTTGAGCAGGGTTGAAGCAGGCCGTGGAGGAAGCAGTTGTTTGGGGATGGATGTTCCAGGTGGAGCAGCAGCCAGGGCAAAGGCCCTCAGACAGCAAACATGTGCCTGGTGTGTGTGTGCAGGTCACACCCAGGGAGGGCACTGCAAGCCTTGTGAAGACTGGTTTCCCTCTGAGAGACAATGGAGTCACGGTGGGGTTTGGGCAGAGGGGAGATGGGAGCTGACTCACACTGTCCTGTCCGGGCTCTTGCCTGCTGCTCAGTGGAGTGAGGCAGAAGGGGTCTGGGTGGAGAGCAGGGAGACAGGCGGAGAGTCTGCTGCAGTACTGTGGGCAGGAGACGATGAGGCTGAGGTCACAGTGGGGAGGCCGCCTTCCCTGAACAGCTCATCTCTATGCACCTGCCTCTCTAACGTGATGTCATATCCTCCTGAGTGTTTACAGGGCCTCAAACATTTTGTTCCCCATGTGCAAAGTGGCCTTTTCTTTCTCTCCCAGCAGATTTGGCTCAGAGCCCACCTCTCTTCTCGCCAGCTGCTTTGCACCCCTGCCCCCAGTCTGTCCCCGAACGTCCTACCTCCTGCCTGGTCTGTGGCCCTCTGTGTGCTCAGGCCTCACCCTCAGCAGTCCCCACAACTCTCCCTCTCTCCCCCTCCTGCCTGTCTGGGTGGCTTGTCACTATATTCTCTGACACCTGTTTCCCCTCATCCCTTCTATGTTGTGAGACCACAGGCACGCATATACTAGCCACTGTATTGATTTGGGAACAGAGCGAGTCCTCCTCCCACCCACCGCAAAGCCAGGAGGGTGAAAAACTGGTTCCCAGTGTTGTCCACTTCTGCAAGCTGGGAATGATCAGTGCTTGTCTCAAGGCAGTGTTGGATTGTCAAATGAGACAACACATAAGAAGCTGAGTGATAACCAAAGCATTCTGTAGGCAATGGGAAGGGGAAGGGAGTAGATAGGAGTGAGTTCAGGCCGCACTTCACTCCAAGCCCTTCATCTGCAGTACCTTACGGAGTCCTGGGGCAGGAGCTACTTTCGGTTTACAGGTAAAGGAACAAAAATAGAAACAACAGTGTGCCCTGTCTGCAGCTGACCCAGCCTCCAAAGCTGAAAGATGCTGTACATTTGAGGAAGACAATAGATTCCTTATTTTAATAAAATACATACAAAATAATAGAAGGTTAGCTTGAATTATCAGGCCTGGGCATGACTGAGAGTGAGTCAAACCAGCACAGTCTCCAAAGCCTCTGCCAGGACCAGACTGTGGAAATGTTGCCACCCAAGCCAGGATTTCCCACGGCCTGCTCTGGGCGATTCCCCTTGGCCCACATAGGGAAGGGGTGTGCGAGTGCTTTCCCATGGCACCAAAATGCAGCTAAGCAGAAAAGGCACGTGGCTTGGGGCTGGAAAGAGATTTACAACACCTGGCAACGGAATCTGTTTGGTCCAGCCAGGTGGGGCAGGTTGGGGCAAGAGTCTCATCTAATGATAAAAAGGCTACTTTTCATTGTGTGTGGTTCAGTGTTCTGGCACCCCTAGCAAGGTGCAGGGTGCATGGGCAAGTGGGCTGGGTCTGGGGCGCAGGAATGCACCAGAAGGGTGCTGCCCAGCAGCCCCACCTCTCTGTGCTAATCACCCAGTTAGAAGGCCATTCACAGATGGTTTGCACCTTGTCAGCACTTTATAAACTGGTAATTCACCCAGAATGCGTCTTAACCTTGCCAGACTCTGGAAAGGAGGCCAAAGAAATTGGCATCTTAAGGGCAAGAGCCCTTTGGTTTTGTTCATCCAACTGTAGGAACTTTCTGGGAGTGGGTTGAGGTGTGGCTGTGATGACTAATTTTATGTTCCACCTTGGCTAGACTATAGCCGTCAGTTCCTCGGTCAAATACCCGTTTAGAGGTTGCTGTGGAGGCATTGCATACACGTGCTTAGTATTTGCAGTCAGTTCTTTTTAAGTGAAGCTGATTACCCTTTATGATGTGAGGAGGTCTCAGCTTTAAAGCCTCTAGAAAAAGGAGGTTTCCTGAAAAAGGGATTCTGTCTCCAGGCAGAAATGTAGAAACCTCGTCTGAGTTTCCAGCCTTCAAATTCAAGACAGCAAAATCAACTCTTACCTGAATTTCCAACCTGTGCTGCTTGCCACACAGATTTTACCCTTGCCAATTCCTGCAATGAAGAGGGCCAATTCCTTCAAATACTCTCTCCTGTCTCTCCCTTCCCTCTATATAAGTATATATGTATGTACACGTGTAAGAATATATGTATATATTTGTCTATATTTGTATGATGATATCTGATCTATTGAGGTATTTGGAGACTGAAAACTCGATTTTGATGCTCCTGAAGTCTGTCAGGCTTCTAAAATTCCAGTATTCCTGGGAGTTTACTTTTAGTTCCTGAAGTATGGTACCTAGTAAAGGAGCTGGATACGGCTAAAGAGTATAATCTCTGCCTGCAGAGCTAACACATACCCTTGCCTGACTCCTTCCTTCTGGGGCTGCAGCACCAAGGAAGGGTGCTCAGTTGCATCTCTACTTGTCTTCTGGTTCTGTTCTTTCAAACTCCTGGCTCACGTGATGGACTGCCCTGGTGATACTGTTTGTTCCACTTCTTGTGGCACGATTATCTCTGAGTAATCTTGTAGCAGTTTACTCACTTATCCATCTATCCATCCACCCACCCACCCATTCAACCATCCATCCACCCATTCAACCATCCACCCGCCCATTCAACCATCCATCCATCCATCCATCCATCCAGCCAGCCAGCCAGCCAGCCACCCATCCGTCCATCTATCCATCCAGGTATCCAGGTAACAAATATCCAGCACCTCCAGCTACCAGCTCTTGTTCTGATGCCATTAAAGGATGATACAGACAAACCACTTTGAAGGTCTGTAATAGAGAAATCTTACCCTTGGGGACCAGAAGGGGGAATTCTAACCTTACTTTCTCTAGATAGCATCAGCCTCGCAGACCACATACTTTTGTTCATTGTTGCTTCTTTCCCCAATTTGCAGCATTGGGTTTGTCAAATTGTTGTCCTTGGCTATATGTCTTCCTGTTCCATCCTGACCACTTCAGGGCTCCAAATTGCTTGGTGAGCTCCCACTGGGGATTTCAGGCATGTCCTTCTCCCAAGCTTTTTGGGAATCATGTCTGACTGTGGGAACTGATGTTGACTCATCCCCTTCCCTGAGCCTCGGACACTCTAACCATGACCATATTACCCAAGTAGTCGAGGATTTCTTATATTCTGTCCTGTTAAGGACTAATTCCAGCCTGGAAGCCACAGGAAGCCCAGGGACAGGAGCCTCTAGATGGACACATCTGTGGCCTCCAGAGCCCCAGCTTCACCCCTGGACCTTACTGTTCCCACTTGGCTCTGGGGCTTGGATTCCTGCTGCTCGTGCCCCACTGTGATCCACCCACAGCAGTGGGTAGTAGCCCAAGCCAGGCTTCCTGGTCCTCTCTGTCCTCCAAGATGAGATTTCATGTCTCTCCCTTGCAAAAGAGATTGATGCAAAGGTGAACACCAACATTAAAATAGTGGCGTAAGTGCCACGAAGAGGCGGCTGCAGTAATCTGTTAGGCCTCCTGCAGTCTGGGCCTCAGGGCTGGGCCAGGTCCAACAAAGGCTTCCTGGCAAAGGGAGGTATAATATGAGAGCCAAAGTGTCCAAAGGGGTCAGCTGGGCTCTGGAGTAGAGGGAAGAATGGAGCAGAGTGAACACCAGGCGTGGCATCCCAGTCATAAGACAATTCAGATGTGGTCAGCAATTCAGAATCACTTGAGAAATACCAGGTAGAAAGGAGAAATGATTCTGGAAGGCTAGAGAAGGAAACTGGGTCTGCTTCTCACCCTGCGATAGTTCCACTCCTACAAAGACAGGGTCCTCGGCCCAACATCCTAACAGAGTCTTCTCTACTGGTGGCTCTGCCCTGGTTCCTGGGCAGAGCAGGTGGGTGGGTAGGCTGGACACACTTCAGACCTATCTTCCTTTTCTACTCCCCCGACATAACGAGCCAGTTCCTGAAAATTTGCAGACTCCTGTGGATACTTAGCTTCACCACTTCCACTTTAAAGTTATATTTAAAAAGAATTACATTTGAATTATATTCCAAAGGCTCTCTTGACAGAGATCCCGGGTCTGATTCCTAGGCCATAGCATGAGAAACTCCCTCAAGGTGGAAGTGGATGTCTGTGACATACTAGCAGAGGCTGGGTCAGCCAGTGATAAAGCCACATGCCAGGGCCTCGGGAATATGGGCCGTTTCTCTGCTCACGGCAAGGAGTGTTGTCCTGTACCAGTCTAATGAATTTGCTCTTTGTGCATTTATAGCACTCGCTGGGGTGTCTTTTTGCCATTTCAGAAAACGGAAAGAGATTCAACAACATTGGCTGATGTGGCTGCTGAATTCCCTGCCGGTTGAGGGCCCCAGAAAGCTGTGCACCCAGCATACAATGTCCTTTGTTTTTAAGCATCTGCATCCTTCCTTCAAGCGGGCTGTCAAAGAGGCAATCATGTCCCCCTCTTAGGCAGCCCGGGATTTGAAGCACAATTTGGCCTCTTTGTCATTTTCAAAAATCAAATCTGCCTAGGGACCAAGTTCCAGCAGCAGCTGTTTTTGCTTTATATTTTATTTAAAGACATTTAATTTTGAGCTTGTATGCTTCCAATGATTTTTTTTTTCTGTGCACCCGTATAAAATACCCTCAATTTATACATAGCAATCTTTTCATTAGCCATCAAGTTGTTTTTTATTGATAAAGCCAGATGAATTAAAATGATCAGTTATTCATTATTTTAATAAATTTACTGAAAACAATAGTACTGAATTCTGCATATCAAATTCTTACTGTAGATAAGCTTTATGCCTAGTGGTTTACATATATATTTTTTTCATCCAGCTTTACCAGAGTCTTATAAAGTAGAAAGAGAAACTGTTGTTCATTAAGGGGAAGTGACTTGCCCAAGTTTTCATGACCAATGAATAGGGAAACTGACATTTTAATCTAGGAGTGTTTGACACCATGTAAGGCACATTAAATACGACCCGTGTGATATTACATATGTAGAAGTTCCCTGAGTGATGATGGTTCAACTTGGGCTGGTTAGTCATGTCATGTCATGTCATGTCACGTCATGGGAATTCTGGCTAACTGAATTTTTTTGTTAATTGAAAGATCAGCTAGCATTAATTATTTAAACACTTACTCCACCATTTTCAGTGTTACATATGCAGATGCTTCCCAACCCAGGATGCTTCAGCTCTACGATGGGGGAAAAGTGATACCTGTTCAATAGAAACTGTACCTTGAATTTTGATCTTTTCATGGCCTAACATTGCTTTTCACTTTCAGTAAACAATTCAGGAACTTACATAAGATATTCAGTACTCTATTGGGAAGTAGACTGTGTTTTAGATGATTTTTCCCAGCTATAGGCTAATGTAAGTGTTACGAGTGCATTTAAGGTAATTTAGGATGAAACGTGATATTCAGAAAGTGAGTGTATTGAATGAATTTTTGATTTATGATATTTTCAATTTACAGTGGTTTTATAAGGGAAGACCCTCCTTTCATTTCAACTTAAGGGATATCTATATATTTATTTATCATCCAAACTTTCAACTCTCCTTCTCTTCTTATCTCCCTCATTTCTCCTTTACTTTCTAGGTCTCAGCTCTTTGCTTCTTCTGAGGCCTGACTCCCCACTTTGTCATTCGTGGAATGTGATCTTGGAGGACCAAGAGCTGAGCATTTCTTGCAAACCTTACAGCTCACGTAGACCAAACATGCACTGAGATCCTGGTCCTGATTCTCCCAGGGCACCTGGCTCTGTCTGTCTCTTCTCCTTTTTGGCCACAGGTCCTCGGGCAAACCCCATGGATTCTGAGCCTCCATTTCTGAGTCTTGTGTGCTGGATGATGCTAACAAATCTCAGTAACCTATGTGCCCGAGAGGTTTTTTGGAAGAATTAAAATTAAATAAAAGATGGACATAGAGACACTTTAGGAAAGGTGTTTTGTGAAGCACTCGGCCACATTCCTAAGGCTGCAGGGCTTCTGGGGTGGGTTTATCTTTCAGAATGGCTAGGAAGGTAAGGGAAATGGATGGGCAGAAGCTAGAAAAGTCATCTGCGACCAGCAAAGCTCCAGCAGCAGGTGCAGGAACCAGCTCTTGCACCATGATATTATTGTCCCAACTCCACAGCTCTCTGCCTCTGCTTATAACGAAAGTTTCTGTCCTTGGCTTGGACTATACTTGTGACTTTTGGCACCTCACACCTTCCACCGTCTTGTGTCTCCCAGTCATAGCCTTCTCTCCCTGGATTAATTCTGCTTTTATTTCTGTGAAGGAGCATGACTATATTCACAGAGTTCATAGTCAGTCTTTCAATGGGGAAGATTCAGTTTGTGACATCACTCACGTGCTGGTGAATGTTTACTGCCTGGCTCTTGGTGGGACTTGTGTAGGGTTGGGAGAAGCTCACATAGTGTATGCCAGTTTTCTGCATGCAGAAACTCCCACCATGGTTGATTTCAACCTACTGTGCGATGTCCTCTGGCTCCTCAGGTCCTGAAAATCTAACAGTTGGATTCCACGAGCCAATGTGAGCCAGCTGTAGCACTCGACTATCCTCCCTGCCCACCACCTCCCAGTTTCTGGTCTGTTCAACAATCAGTTGCCTCAAACTGGGCTCTCACATTGGTCTGGTGAGCTGCGGCCATAGATGATGATCTAACGTATCCCAGAAAGTCTTCTGGACTGGAGGATTCTCCAGTTAGCAGTGTGTTCTTCAACAAGTATTATTTGTTCAACTCTCATTTCGTGGATATCTCTGAGATTTTAATGAACTGAAGGGAAAGATATACAATGAGAGTAAGTTAAAACACATTATGAAGTGACTGATGCCACAAGACAGATACAGAAAATGTGAAGTGGGAGCTTGGAGATGGGAGGTGTCACTTCCAATAGGGAGCCAACAGGAAGACCGTACGGTTCGTCACGTTTGAACTGAGCCTACAAGGAAGGCGACGTTAGATGATGGAGAAATAAACTGTTCTTGAGACACAGAAAACAGAAGGAACAATGAAAACCTGCACTGGAGGAACTGTGGAAGAGGCATGGAATTAGTGAGCTTTTCATTTTATTGGGACAGAAGCTATGTTTGAGGAGGAAAGTGTGATCATCTAATCAAAGAAAGTCGTACGGGACTTTGTAGGGGTCAAAATAAAATGCCAAATGTGTCCTATTTCTATTCTTTGATGACTTCCATATAAAGGTGAAATATAAATTATAAAGCTATTATCTATATCATTTACATGGGTCTACTAATATAGACTATTGAAAGTATATTAAAGTTTTGCTGAGTCTCCTAAATGAGTTCTTGACCTTTTTCATTCTTTAAAATAGAGAATGTTATTATTACTATTGATTCTTACATTGAATGATGTCTACAAGAACAAGAAGGTCATTGATAGAATAAGACTGGGATGAATCTACATGAATAATCTTTGTTTTGTCACTAACTCAAGGAGTAACTAGGGGAAGTCATTTCTTTACTAAATGGTCCATCCTCAAATTTGTACTCTTGGCCATCTTCAAATCTGTAATCTTATTTGATGGTTGCTTTCCTGTCCTTTTCAAGTCTATATTCACATATGGTTGACCTCTTCAACTTTAATTCAAATGAAATCATTCATTATTTGAGTAGTGGCAAAAAGCAAAGCACTCCACACTCTTGCAGTGAAAAGTAAGGCTGCAATTCCTGTGACGCAGGAGATGAGGATGCTGGTTGATTGAATTTTCTAGTTGGAGGGGATTAACTGACATGATCTGTTTAAAGTCTTGCTGTAAGTGACTTGTCTAACATGTGCTTGTTAACCTTTCTGACCTAAGTTTCTCAAACAGGAGTAAGATTTAAGTACCATCTATGTGGAAACTGTGACAGTCACTATGAAACATGATAATAATAACAGCTGTCATTTAGTGAACATTTAAAATTTCTACCAAGACCATTCTGAGAGCTTTCCAAGGCGTCATCCTACTTAATAGTTTGAGCAAACAATAAAGCTGAGAAAACTAGCAGCTGGACAGAGTGCCCCACACCTATAATCTCAGCTATTCAGAAAGCTGAGACAGGAAGGTTGTGGAAACAGAGCAGCCTTGGAAACATAGCAAGACCTTGTCTCAAAAATAAAGAACACTCTCCCCCAAATTCCAAAAAACCAAAAAAAGCAAACAAAAAGCCCTATTAATTACTAAACACCATTTAGTGGTTGAGTGATCATTCCGTGAGAGTCCTAATCCCTAGAAGCTGCGAAGATAGTCTTATTTGGAAAAAAAGGGTCTTTCAGTTGTAATTAAATTAAGGATCTTGCAATAAAAAGATCATCCTGAATTATTCAGGGCGACTCACAATCCAGTGTAGAAAGTCCTCATAAAAGGCACCCAGAAGAGTAGGAGTCAGTGTGGTCATCGACATAGAGGTTAGAGCCACAGGGGAATCCAAGAGGCTGGAAGAAGTAAAAATAAGATTGTCTGCTACATCCTTCAGAGGGAGCAGGATCCTGCTGGCACCGCGGTGTTAGACTTTGGGCTTCCAGAATTGTGAAAGCCATACATTTTTGACAGTTCAAACAACAACTTTATAGTAATTTGCCAAAACATCTACAAAATTCACATTCTTTTTATAAGTCTAAGAATGAGGTGTAGAAGAGTCAACTAATTTACCTAAGATGCCTTTGCTGGAAAGTGACTACGGCAGGAGATGAATCAAAACTGTACCTCTCAACTGTCTAGCTCCTTGGAGAAAAGCAAGCTGCAGTTCCAGAGTGTTGTCGGCGCACACAAGGGAACATGTAACTCAGCTCACGGGTGAGTGTGAGGGAAGATATGCTAGAGGAGATGATGATACTGGATTGAGTTTGAATGATGGAGATATTTTTCTAGAGAATAAAATGAAGAAATATTTCTAAGTAGAGCGAGCAAACGTAAGACTGAGAAAGGAGAAAGAAAGGAACTGAAACCAATACTGAGTGTCCGCCCACATGTCCCAAGCGAGGCAGCTGCTGCTAAGGGGTGTGGCACCTGCGCCCGCGACTCGGGGCAGCATGGTGGCACCTCTCACCTGAGATACCAGCTTCCTGAACACAGAGGTGCCAAGCTCTTTGGAACACACCTTCCCCATTATTAGCCTTCTGACCTTCGAAAATTTGCTTAACCATTCCACGTCTGGATTCCAGCAGCTGTCAAATGTGGATGAAAATAAAAGTGCCTGCTCTTTCTACCTCGAGCAGGAACCTTCGAATGAAACCTCTACTATGGAAAAGACTTAGAAAAATATGAATGAATATTTATATAGTCAGCCCGGACTTTTCCCTGGCATTTTATTTTTTGAGCTACGCCTTGAGTTCAATGGGTTTTCTTGTGATTTGCTGATTTCCCCTACTAGTTTTATAGCATGGGTTCTCTGATAAACAGTGTTTAAACAATGTGGGATTATTTAAATATTTCTCTCTGAATCTCTTCATCGTTGCAATCGGTTTGTGAATGTGTCTTCCTTCCTCCTCCCTCCCTCTCTCCCTTCCTTCCTTCCTGTTTTTCTTCTGCCCTCTCTCCTTCCTTTCTTCTTTCCTTCTTTCCTCCTTCTCTTCTTTCCTTCCTTCCTCCTGCCCTTCCTCCCGCTCTTCCTTGCTTCCTTTTCCTTTCTCTCTTTTTCTTTTAATCTATTTTATCTTTGAAGTACCAACAATTTAATGGTGACCTATATCCCTTGCTCTTTTTAAAATTTTTATCTTGAAATAAGGTCTTCCTACATTGCTAGTCTTGAACTTGCAATCTTCCTGCCTCAGCTTCCTGAGTAGCTGGATCTATAGCTGTGTGCTACCATACCTAGTCCACACATACTTCTTTATATTACTATAGAACCCACTCTGCTAATAATGGGGTTTTACTGGCCCTCGGAATGCAGACCTATAAATATTTGTCTCATAAAAGATATCCAGAGACGGACACATTTTGCACTAAACTTGGAGTTGGAATTAGAAGAAACTTGCAGCATCTCATTTGGGCAAGACAGATTTCAGGTTTTTTTGTTCATTTGTTTTAGTTATTAATTTTTATTAGTACATGTTTTCCATAGATAACAGTCACATTCATTGTGAGGAGTTGATACATGTACATAACACATTTCAATTCTTTTTTTCCCCTTCACCTCCACTCATTTTTGCCAGTATGAGATTCATTTATTTATCTTATAAATCCTTATAAAGTTAATTATCGTATATACAGATTAACAGCCAGACTAACAGGCCAAAAATATATAAAGCACCTAACACAATTATACTAAATCAAGGTACTCTTCTAGATACATAGTCTATGCTAGATTACAATGATTTTTTTTCTCTTTTCTTATTAACCATCTTTTATTTTTTCACTTTATTTATGTACTAGGTTTCTCATATAAGAGAAACCATGTGATTTCTAAGTTTATGGATCTGATTTACTTCATTTGACATTATGGTCTCACAGTCTCATGGTGCACCCATTTGCTTACAGATGTCCCCAGGTTTTTCTTCCCTATGACAGAACAGTGCTCCATTGTGTATACATTTCACATTTTGTTTATTTATTCATCTATCGATGGACATCTAGGCTGCTTCCAAGATTTCGCTCTCATGACGTATGCTGCTATAAACGTGGGTGTGCACAGGTCTACTTCACCGTGAAAAGTGAGCATCTGGGCATGGACAGTGTCCTGTCATCCTGAAACGCTGGGATCTAGCGCAGTCATGTGTCTTCAGTGCTGGGTGTTTCCTTGATGTGGATTCTCAGTTCTACAATAGCAGGCTGTACTGGTTCATCTCTAGACTCTATCCAACTCTAAAACTAATTTTTCACCTCAAAAAGCTCAGCAGTGGAAAAGAAAGGACTGTAAAAATTGCTGCAGATGTAGGCCGGTAGTAGTTCCCAAGGGCACAGGCAAATGTGTGCCCGGTGTGTCCCAGCACCCTCCTGGATCTTGTCCTTAGACAGTGGTGTGAAGTGCAGCAGAGGAGAAAGGGCGAGAGGGCTGTTGTGCAATTAGCAGAAGAGATCTCTTTCCTCACAGGGGATATCCCGTCTATTACACCACTCTGCAGAAGTCGCCACAAGGGGAGTAGAGTGGGAGGATGGGTAACTTGGGGATCAGGCTTTTTTTCTGGTTTTAAGCTCTTAGACTAGTTGGCATTGAGTTTTAATTACATCCACCCACTCACAGATTTCTGTGACTACTACCATGTGTGTTCAAAGGAAGAGGTAGAGAAGTGAGAAAAATAAAGTACACTCATTCTAACACTCCCTCCTGCCGCCAAAAAACCAAGCAAACAAAACACCTTATTCCCAATGCCTTAGAATAGATAATCTCAGTCTTTTAAATAACTCTATTTGGATTTTGGGGTCATTTGTACAGCTTGATCAATGAGGTCTAGGTGACAGAGCCCTGTCATTATCTAGCCAGGATAAGGCGGAGGTCAGGATTCCTGATTCACGGTGACTTGTTTCCCCATAGAAACATGGGGCTTTATTTTCAGAAGGGGGACTAAGTGCTGGATGCACAATGACAACAGACGCCCACCTGACCTTTCTTATTTCATCAATGGTGGCATTAAGGAGAAAGCGGGACGCCTAGGTGTGTCTGTGGCCGCCACTACGTGCTTCCCAGGTGTGGCCTCCCTCTTAGAAGCCCAGTCTGCTCACTTTTCTTCTGTGAGGATTCAGCCCCCATCTCATCATCTCGTGGCTCTGATTCACAAAGGCTCTTTGCTCTGGTGCAGGCCAGCACTTGACAGGTCACTGGTCCACCATAGCCCCTTGCATCTCTCATCACTTTTCTGGTCCATTTGCCTCCCTCAATGTATTTCTTGTCTCTTTCTTCTTCTCTTTTTCCATTAGCACCTTAATTTTATTTTAGTGGTGCATTTTAGATGTACATAGTGGTAACATTCATCATAGGGAATTTGTACATGATATATCTTGTTGCTTCTTTTTGTCCCATTCCCCTCCCCTCATCCTTTCCTTTCTCCCTATTTATAAAACCTTTGCTTCCATTTTTTCCTTCCATTTCTTATTTCTCTTATCCTCTGTTCCGTTCCCCCTTACTTGTTCTGTTTCCCATTTGGACATTTTCTTCCCTTTCCCAATATACTACATTTTAGTCTTTATTTACACTTTCAGTTTCTCACACCAGAGAAACAATGCAGTAT